>JAVTVY010016321.1:0-68679 GCA_036873755.1 Hanleya hanleyi
GGATCTTCTTACCAGGCTGTAACCGGTAAACATACACGGAACTTACAAAGAACAAGAAGACCGCCTGATGGAACAGACTTATGCTGTCCCAGGCCGATGATTGAGAAACTTCAGGCCTGATCCCGCCCGACCACTGACAGGGTAATGATCAATAAATACCCCACGTGCTGTCGAACGAGAGCAATTCTAAGATTTCTCGGAGAATAATCCCCAAGCTAATAATAATAAATTCTCAGAACAAAGAAATAAAATTACAGCTCAACCCAATTTGAATTGTACAACTAATTCAAAATAGCGATGAGAAAATTTGGTTGTGAAAATGAATACATCACAATGCAATATTTACCAACAGAAAAATGTGTTTCAAAGAATAGCACAATTTCTTAATAAACATCTCGTGATCTCTTTTGTTGTTCAACACAGCCTTGATTACACAAAGAGAGTAATAAGATAGCTCATTAATATGTAACAAAGAGCCCTAGTGTATAGCTTTTGGCTTGTAATGACGAAGACAAACGCAACAACAACAACATGTAAAGTCAAAGACAGAGAAAAAACTCTGCAAGTTCTCTCTTGATCACAATGATATCAAATAAACAGAATAACACTTGATAAAACAAGAGACTAAATTCTGGTAGGAGTAACGAACAGCATGCATAGAAGAAAAACTCCCACAAATGGAAAAAGTCGGACACACAAGAACAACAACAACAACGAAAAATGACGGACTGCAACTCTCTGCAGAACCTGTAATTCTCCGACGTTATAATACGTTGAAGCATTTCTATTCCGTGAAGACAAATCTTTGTTCAATTTCGTACGGTTCATAACAAATAACCTCCTGAATGAACTGTCTGGAACGAGAAAGAAAACGGTGTTGTAAAGTTGGTGTTCTTTAAATCTTCAGTCCGACACCGTAAGCATTCGGCCATGCAGCTGAAAGAGCAAGCAAGAAATACGGGACGTGTCAATACACGACGAAAGTGGAGGTTGTAAATCCGTAATGCGAACATTCAAAGCCGAGTACAACCGCCCTTCCATAGAATGAGAGGCTGTTTTCTTTTAGACAAAACAGCAGGGGAAGATTTAAGACGTAAAAGCCAAAAACAGAACGATTTTATCACTATTGTAAAATCAGCCGTACCAATTGACCGTGAACTGACCACGCGGTAAGATCAAATTCTTTTGTCCGTTGGGGACAATAGAAAGTCCTAGCGACCGGCCTGGCCTTTGTTTGCTGAACAAAGAAACAGGTTTCTCAAGGCCTACAGACAATGCTATGCCAAAGTAGGCCAGACTATACAGTACCATCTCACTAAGTTCCCGTACGACGGTCCTCTAGTATATTACCAGAGACAGAAGAAGGAGTCGGACTTTTTAGAATTACGGGGTAAATCTAACACGGGACCACCCAGATCTTGATTAATTTTAATGTCCTCAACTAATGCAATTTCCAACACCCGTCTATCGACTTCCGATAGATCAGGGTCCTGAAGTAAATAGGACCTACGGGCTTGTGCATAATTTTTCCAAGCATCATTATCCCAAGACACACATTCATTACACGTGTTATTTCAATAGCAGATTTTGTCTTACAAACGAAACAACGCGTGTGGGCATCTAAGCGTGTCGAAACTCGCCCACACGAACGGCACGAATTTGAAGGAATGGGAACAGAATACTCAGACATTATTCAAGAAAGAAAATGTTTCAAATATAAACAAATCTTTGAACAACAACAACTAGTCTTTGAACAACAACGACTAGCACTGTATTGCAAACTCCCTGACGTGCACCACTGGAGGTACAAACGAGAAAAGAGGAAGAGTATTCTGGGAGCTGGCTTATATATCCAGGCTGAGCTGGGAGAGCTCCCCTAAAGGGAGACTACTCCTCTGGGGGATGGGGAGTTAACTTTTGGTTTAAACTTTCGTTTAACGTTTGTATTGTATATCAGCAGGCGTAGGTTTGGGACATAAATACTTAATTTCAAATTTAATTCAAATTTTTTAAATGCTATTTTCAAAAAAGTATTTAACTTATCATAACTTACTTCATCATTTCCTGTAGAAAACAACTCTTAACAGGAAATCCATGTCTCAGTTTGATCAATTTTGGTCTAGTTCTCATTCTATTGACATTCAATTGAATATTTCTTTACAAAATCGAGCAACTCACAGTTTTGAACTTTGGAGTAAAATGTCAATAAAATAGGAACTAGACTAAACTTGACAAAACTGAGACACGGATTTCCTTCACAACATACAGATTTACAGTGAACAAATTATTATTTATTTGGAATCCTTAGAAAATGCGCTTTCAAAAAATATATACATTATCACAGCTATAAGGCATATTTTTAGCTGTATAAAGACAAATTCTAGAGGGTGTGTAAAAGTTTCTGCAGGAGGGCTCAGTGTCCTTAAAACAGGAATGTTATCCTGATCAACAACAGCTACATACCTCCAAGTAGACATTGGTGATGTATGTGTTAATGGACTGGTCATCTTCCATATTCTCCTGTCAATCATATATAGAGACAACATCACATATCATCAGTATCCATTGACTTAAACATTCATAAACAATTTCTATACACAAATATCAGTACTATGATACAGCATGCAAAATATCAGGTAAATAACTTTTCAAAACTAATTTTTTTTTTTTTTTTTGCAAATACAGCACTTGTAGCTCATTTTGCTGCAGAAATGTAATAATTATGTATCTAATTTCTCGTTCATCTACCCCATTATTACTATAAGCATGGATCTCCTTTAAGACAAAACATTAAATATTCAAACACTGAGAATTATACAACTTACAGCAATCTTATTGAGACATTTGGTAAATTTCACAGACAAAATGCCAACTTCTGTACACAGGACCCTGGTCAAACTGGAATAGAAAAGAGGAAATATCGGATGAATCAAAGACTATCAGTCAGTGCTTCGAGAACTCCAGAGTTGCTGAAATCAGTAATTGTAAACTTAGCAGTGCTCAGAAGTGATGCTTAAAACCAATCTTCAGACTCTTTCCTTTGATCCAAAGCAATAAAAACGATAAACTAAAGGAATCGCTGTTCGCTGGTAACACTCATCCTTGACTACATACACAGCCATAACTGATGTCATAAACTGTGAAACATATATGATGAAACTAAATGACCTGATAATCACTGGACTGAATTTCTGGTATAATGCTAGATGTCAAGTTAACCAAAGGGTTGAGAAATGTGGAGAAACATTCTCAACATAATATAGGTTAATCTGGCCAAATTCATAGGGAGCTAGGGAAGCATTTCATGAGAGCAAAGCTACATAAAAAGAAGCATGACAAGGCAGACTGACCTAGCCAAAGACTTTGCCCTGTCCTTGATGTCTCTATCTCGGTCTTTCTGCAGTAAGAGCAACTCTCCTGCCTTGTGGAACTGCTCCATGGACTTGGACGTCATCTCAGCCAGAGACTGGATTGATACTTTATGGATTTCCTATCAAGTAGAGAACAATGGTGAAAAGATATGTAACATGAGGCAGCACCTAAAAGGTGCAACAACCCCTCAGCCAGACAGTTTTAGTCAGTGTATATTGGTACACAATGAATAGAAAATGCATATGTAAAACCTGAAAGATTTGGTAGAATGCAGAAGATGCTTTAGCAGTAGCTTGTAAAAGATTAAAATGTGATAAAATCAGTGTTGGATGTTGGATGAATTGGAGAACTATAATAAATAATTTGACATATCACGTGCAAAAAATATGGCAGAAGAACAAAAATATTCTGAACAAAAACAAAAGGCCATTCTTGCTTTGAATCCTAATAATAATCTGAACAATAATAAAAGTCTTCCAATTTTCAGTGGGAGCCAAGTAATATAGAGTTTTTGATAGGAATACGAAGCTGCGCATCTAAAACTCCTCGGCTCTGAGTGCCAGTCATTCACAATCTATTCAATTTTCACCATACTACTTTGAAAACATCAGGAACATCCAGCAGTCAAGTGACAAATATACAGATTATCAAAAAACTTAATGATTTTGCATAAATTAAAATGGTCGCCAAGATTCCCGCCCAATCAGAGAAACCAGTAAATTGTCATTCATCATAAGTCTCTTGCTGCATCGATGTTTACCAAATTTTACATCAAGCACTTGAACGGTATCAGAGACAGAGATCATTAATGATTTTGCATAAATTAAAAATGGCCAGCCATCCTTCCCGCCTAGGCTCTCAGACGAACTGATGTGGTTATTCACTGCAAGTCTCTTGATACATCGATGCTGTATACCAAGTTTCGTATAGAACACTTCAATGGTATCAGAGAAATACATCATTAAAGATTCTGCATAAATTAAAGATGGCCACCAAGGCTTTCACCCAATCAGGGAAACTGGTTTGGTCATTCCTTTAAAGTTTCTTGATGTATCGATAATCTATACCAAGTTTCACACTGAACAGCGAAATGATTTCCTAGATACATGTACACAAGATTCATGGTTTAGCATAAATTAAAGATGGCCGCCAAAGCTTCCAACCAATAAGGTCAATAGGGTTCTGAATGAGCATATGGATGTGCACGGCAAGTTTGGTGTGCCTAGGGTAAGTCGTTCTAAAGATATCTTGGTAACGAGAAAGCTGTGACGGTTTCGCATAAATTAAAGATGGCTGCCATAGTTTCTAACCAATCGAGTCCAGATTCAATAGGCTTGTGGTTGACCACTCAACAATCCTGCATACCAAATTTGAAGTCTCTAGAAGCAACGGTTTGGCTTCTAGACCGGTCACAAGAATTGTTGACGAATTTTCTGTGACATTGCCATGGAAACCGCAAAATTCACCACAAATTACCCAAATTCGATAGGCTTGTGGTTGACCACCCAACAATCCTGTATACCAAATTTGAAGTCTCTAGAAGCAACGGTTTGGCTTCTAGACGGGTCACAAGAATTGTTGACGACTGACGACCAGACGACCGGACGTACATGCCAACGACAAGACCCCACAGCCTAATAGGCTGAGGGGTAAAAACTTCCCATACTCATGATAGAGGTACATTAATGTTGAAACCTGAAATGGAAAAAAATCCTGAATGGTCACACTTTCACATTCAGTATTCCCCAAAACTTACATATCCATAATGCTTTACATGTAGGTGCAAAACACGGATAAATAACAGATTACTTTTTGTCCCCCCCCCCCCCCGACACAGAGCTATATTATCCATACCTTGGCATCCTGTCCACAACCTTCTGGTTCTGTGTCCTGGTTGTTGTAGAAATCTGTTATCAAACTTCTTATTCTTATCTGCACCTGGATTTCAAAATAAAACTATCTTAGCTAAATCATACCTGTGAAATAGAACTCGTAGCACAAGGTTTATTCTGAATAAAGCACTGACGTTGGAAGTTCTAGCTATAAATCTTACAGCATATCACATTAACTAGAATTTGACCTTGATAAAATAGGTCACAGTCCGTCAACTTGTATATGCTAATAGGCCATTATTTAGTGAAAGTAGTACCACCAGTTGCATATGTAGTATGAATTTGGAGAGCCTCAAAACACATCACCAATGCTAGAATTCGACCTTGATGAAATAGGTCAAGATTCTGACCCATCACCATTTGCATATGTTATATGAATTTGGAAATTCAGACAATCATCACTCAAGAGATATTGTAGTAACAAGCAAGATGGACAGACAGACAGATAGATGGGCCACGCAGACAATAACTCTTCGCTATCACAATCTACATCTCTGAACTGTACTTATAGCATGAACATAACCATTTTCAATGATTTACTTTACAGTGACCTTAACCGTTGACCCCAAAATGGATAGTGTTCCTCTATGACCCATGGGTAAGGTATATCCTAAGTTTGGTACCAATTCATGACCTGGAATTGGAGATATCACACACCTTACAAATGTTAACAGATGGTACACCAGACAGATGGACATAACATTATTCAATCTCATGTTGTGATGGGCATATAAAACACCTGCATTACATTCCACTTACCGCATTAAGCTTGTTGGGTGATGTACCTAAGTGGAACTCTGACAAGTAGTCTGTTATCAGCTTGGAGAAGTTGTGTTCAGTTTCCTCATCTGTGATTAAATAAAATAATCCCGAATATATCAAATCCGTGTTATAAGCAACAGGTACAGTGAAACCGGTGTACCATGTTTGGGACCAGATTTTTGTGTCAGTTTTGACAGGGTTCTGCTTTATCAAGGTTAAAAATACAAAAGAAATTAGGATAATGTTGGTATTTAGAGATTGGTCAGTTTACCCAGGTGTCAGTAATCACAGATTTCACTGTAATATAACTGGTGTTACCAAGGTATCATCCTGGATGATCAATAGTAATAGTGAAATTTTTATACATAATACGTTGTATGCTGTTCAAAAGATCAAAGTCTAACACATCATTGAATAAAACTTGACCAGGAGGCATACTGTAAATCTGGCAATAAATTAAAATTATTCATACCATCGTCATCAAGTTCTTCCAGTTCAAAAACTTCCTTTATGTGAATTAACCTGGCTTTCACTGTTTCCATGGTATCTACAGAGGTACTCGATAACAAGGCTTGGACCCGGTGTTCTGATTGGTTAGACAGCATTTCAAGTGCTTCCAGGTGCGCTAAGCCTGTAAAAGTAAATAGAGGACACCACATATTAGAGAGGGTGAGTCTGAATGGTCTTCATCTCACTAAAACACACATTCCTGGATAAAATATATTAGATACATGTAAGTTGAATTTGGACAGTCTTTGTCTCACTAAAATACACATTCCTGGAGCAGACAAGATATATTAGCCAGGTTGAATCTGAACTGTATTCATGTATCTAAACTACACATTCCTGGAGCAAACAAGACATATTAGAGAAGTTGAATTTGTATGGTATTTGCCTCACTAAAATACCCATTCCTGAAGCAGACAAGTTATATTTGAGAAGTTGAATTTGGATGATCTTTGTACAACTAAAATACACGTCCCTGGAACAGACAAGACATAATAGAGAAGTTGAATTTGGACGGTCTTTGTCTCATTAAAATACATATTCCTGAAGCAAAGAAGGCATATCAGAGAAGTTGAATTTGGACAGTCTTTGTCTTGCTAAAATACACATTCCTGGAGTAGACAAGACATATTAGAGAAGTTGAATTTGGACGGTCTTTGTCTGGAGCAGACAAGACATGTTCAAGAAGTTAAATCTGGACTGTCTTCATCTCACTACAATACACATTCCTGGAGCAGACAAGATATATTAGATAAGTTGAATTTGAACGGTCTTTGTCTCCCTAAAACACACATTCCTGGAGCAAACAAGACATATTAGAGAACTTGAATTTAGACGATCTTTGTCTCATTAAAATACATATTCCTGAAGCAAAGAAGGCATATCAGAGAAGTTGAATTTGGACAGTCTTGGTCTCACTAAAATACACATTCCTGAAGCAGACAAGATATATTAGATAATGTGAATTTGGACGATCTTGATCTCACTAAAATGCACATTCCTGAAGCAAAGAAGACATATTAGAGAAGTTGAATTTAGATGGACTTTGTCTCGATAAAATACATATTCTGGGAGCAAACAAGAAATATTAGAGAAGTTGAATTTGGACAGTCTTTATCTCCCTAAAGTAATCATTCCTAAGAGTAGACAAAACATGTTTGAGAAGTTGAATATGGACTGTCTTCATAACATCAAAATACTTACTCCTGGACTAGAGAGTAAAGTCCTATTAAAGTTGATTTTAGACTGTCTTCCCTCAGAGGTGGGGTGAGGGCAGAAGGTAGATTGGGTGAGGTGGAGTGGAGGCAATGAAACTAAAAGACTGGCAGAACAATCAGTGCTGCATGCATCTAACATTTGAATGAATCCAAGATTCAACTTGTATATATGTTCATTCAGTCTGAGTAAAAATGCAGAGAATTGAACTTGATACAATATACATATGTTACAAATTGCCTTTTACAAAACATTCTGAAGTTCCATGTGTATTGTGCAGGTGCATACCTTGGTATTCATCAAACATAGCACTGAAGTTAGCCAGTCTGGACTCCTCAAACTCCTGTTCCATGTGTGATCGGGCCACAGCCTGTTCCTTAGCCTCTCTCAGCACGAAGGATAGGTTGGGCTTGTTTCCCCCTTTTAGCACTGTGCGTAAACCAGGGTCATGTTCTGTGAGAACATCATAGGTTTTCTTCCCCAGAGTTTCCAGTACATCCAAGCCTCCAGTTACCAATGTTTTACCCTTGTAAATGAAAAGGTAGAACAAGAGCCCAAGGGGCTTCAATATACGCCCGTATATCTGGAATTACATTGGTCCAAATTTCAAGGTTGCTTAATAGCCTTGATTCCAATTGGTAGCTAGCAATCCAGAGAAAGGTCTGCAATTTTGTGCTTCTGAGAAAGTAACATATATCACATCTAAAATTGAATGATAAACTAAAATGAGCTTAACTCTTGGAAACTAGTTGACCGTGGAGCAAGAACCGAGAGGTCACATATCCAACACTGAAATCGACAATAGTCAAACACAAGAAAATAGTAGTTTTCCTGCAAATGGATTTCTTTCAGACGAGAGAATTTTTCATGAAGGAAGAACAAAGTGATGAAGTAAACTATTGTTCTTGAGTTGATAAAGTTCATAAGTTCATAAAGGACCCCTCTCCCCGTTAAATTAGTAAACGATGGTTTTTATTTCACAACAGTTTAACTATATGTAGCTGTTTCAAACATGGGAGACAACACCACAGGACAAATGCTGTATACATGTAGGGGAGAGAACTCTGAATATTCCAACCTAACACATAAAGTCAGCTAAACTTGATTCAGTTTTGGGGGACTGTGACCTTGACCTTTGATAAATTGATGTATGGCTCCTCTTCACCATGCGAGTAAGGTATTTGATACCATTCCATACCTTGAAACTAGAGATATCGCATGGACAACAAATGTTAATGGATGAATGGACAGAAAGAAACATCGCATTACATGACCTCGTCTTCAACAGGCATATGAAAATGTGACTCAATGATTTCCTGATTTTGGAGTCACAGTGACCTTGACCTAAATTTTGGTACACGACACATTGTCTTCTGTCAATGTATCAATGGGCACAAAAAAACATGATTTTTATGAATTTCATGATTTTGGGGGTCACAGTGACCTTGGCGTTCGGCCTTGACCTACATTTTGGTACGTGACACATCATGTCCCCCTAATGTATCTACTGACAAAAAAAAATTTCCAAATATTTCTTGATTCTGGGGTCAGTGACCTTGACTATTGACCTTGACCTAAATTTTGGTACATGACAAACCATCTCCCCATAATTTCTCAATGGACACAAAAAAATCATGATTTTTAACAATTTCACGATTTTGGGGTCACAGTGACCTTTGACCTTGACCTACATTTTGGTATGTGACACATCGTGTCCCCCTAATGTATCTACTGACACAAAAAAATGTTATTTTTAATTATTTCCTGATTTTTGGGTCAGTGACCTTTGACCTTTGACCTTGACCTATATTTTGGTATGCGACACTTCATTTCCCCCTACTGAATCCACTCACAAAAAATTAGAAATTTTTAATGATTTCCTGATTTTTCGGTCTCTCTGACCTTTGACCTCTGACCTCGACCTACATTTGGTATGCAACACATCATTCCCCCCTAGGGCATTCACTCACCAAAAATTAGAACTGTAGATAGAAAACTGTCAATGATCAATGATTTCCTGATTTTAGGCAAGTGACCTTTGACCTCTGACATCGACCTCAATTTTGGTACGCGACACATCGTCTCCACGTAGCGTATCCACTCACAAAAAATTGCAACTGTCGATAGAAAACGTTCACAGATATAGACCGGACACGAACACTTCAGGGATTTCCTGTTTTTTAGGCCAGTGACCTTTGACCGTGACCTTCATTTTGGTACGCGACACATCGTACACAGGATATCCACTCACCAAAAATTAGAACTGTAGATAGAAAACTGTCCCAGATATAGACCGGACACGGGGGACGGACACACGGACAGACGGACGGAAACCGCCATCACATAATACATCCGCCTTTTGGCGGGCGTATAAAAACCAGAGAATATATTACATTGCTCTGAATGTGAGATATGTCATACATTCAGAACTTTCGAGCAGAAATCTACAAAGGGGCCTGATTCACTAATCATTGATCGGCAACTTTTACACTACGGATCCTAAATTTATGTCAAATATACTGACAATCATGTATGTTATGACCAATGAAAATATAAAATCACAAATTATCAGTTTTAACATTGAACGTGTTGTATGTTTAAGTTATATAGTCTCAGTGATGTCATTGTTTGTTTTAGAATCTGCCAGGGATGTCTAGACTAGTCACACAATCAATTCAGAAGTCACATGACCTCATAATAGGCCAATATGCAGTCCATGTCCTTTCGAGGGATATCTACCACCGGAGATTCCTGAGAAGTTGCAAATGGTATGTTTTAATAAGAGTGGAGTTATGTCCCCTGATGTGATTATGAATTACCTCCCTTCATGCTACAACTTCAATTTTGAGCTGTGATGAATAAGCTTAGTTAGGTTGATTATGAGGTTGGTCACTACCTGTAACAACATTTTAACTGTGATTTGCTTCTGCTAGATACATATATGTGTCCCCTTGAATTCTACACATTGGCAGATGAATATAAGAATTTGTCAATGTATTCAATGCTGGGACATCTGAAGTGACTGAACATCAAAAGAACAATGCTAGGTTTTCATCCAGTCTGAAAGCCAATCAACATACTGTATCTGAGACCATGGTGGTGAGATTGGACACACCCCAGCTGGAGAACCACCCCGCTCCAGAGCCTCCTCCTTCATCAGATGTTGATTCATCTTTCTGATTATCTCCCCCTGTCCGACTAGCCATAGCCTCTGTCTTGGTTGAGGTGATCACTGGCTCAGCATCCTTCTCCTCAGAAGAGCTACTCAAGCTATCTACAAGAAGACAAACCCAGGTACATTATTGGTAGATGGTATAAGCTACTGTAACATTTCATATCATGATGGCTTTTATCTTCATTTTCTGTGTTCCTACTGAGAAATACAGAACATTCTACCTCAGCGTGCAATTATTATTTTAAGATACTTACGGCTAATGTAACCTCATCATACTTCAGAAAGTAGTACAGTGGTGTAACTTAACTTTAGCACATCAGCGCAAGTAAAAATGTAAATTTGGTTGCCCTGAATGAGATTCACTTGCTCTGAAGTTTTAGGTGTCGGTGGAGATGATGCAGCATGCTATATCAACGATTTTATAAATATAAAATAATAAATTATGACAATTTTAATAGATTGTGCCTTCTTACTTTGACACATTATCAGCTACAATGTGTTTCATTCCTTGTGGATTAAGGCCTTAATTAAAAGACGAATAATAATTAAAAAAATAATGAAGTTATTCACCAAAGTTATATTTTGTACTGTTGTTTTTCTATATGAACTTCAGCCATAAATGAATGCATGAGTCTTAAATTCTGCTTCACTTGAGTTTGCTAACCTTGCTGTATCCTCTACATAATTTACAAACAATGTTCATTTGTTTTTGTTGTTGGCCATCACGTTTGACTTCGATTTCCTCTGCCCATGGAAATTCAGCTCTCAAGCTTTCCACAAATACTCTGCAGCATTTGCTGCCATGACATTGTTTATTCTTCTCTGCAGATGTAGTCTTAGAAGAGAGGGACGATTGTTTCAGTTTTGCCGTGTAACATATAAAAAAAACGCTCTATATTTCTGACAGCGACTGTTGCTAGGCCAACGATAAACAAATATGAATTTAGAGCGGACTAATTCTCCACTATCCAGAGTAGCAGTGACAGAGCTTGATAATGTTCCAGCTAGCCGAAAAATACACCAGCCACGGAGAATGCTGGCTGAAGTGCCATCTATCGGACAGTGAGAATTTGACTTTGTATCCGGTTTGAGAACAAGCTGACTGCTTCACAAATGTTTATCTGGAATAAATACTCTGATCATGAATGTAATTCTACGCAACTACAGCCCAAATATCGGTAAGCTGTTGTCCAATTTCTGCATACATGTAAATCTTCCTTGCCCAACTGGGCAATTAATTCATGAGATTTACTTGCCAGTGATTTTTACTTGCCCCGGGCAAGCGGAAAGTAATTAATAAATACTGCAGACAGAATGTAAAGTTACCCATTTGAAGATCCACATGTTCCCCCTCATTCTCTTCCTTCTCTGTCACAGTTCTGGCCAACTCCTCAGGGGGTGGTGCCCCCAGGGTGGACTCTACTGTCTCCAAGACTGTGGTGAACCCCTCACCTGTAGGTAAACATGACAACTAGAGGAAAAAAGGTAGCTGTTTTCATATTGACCATAACATGTTGGATCAAGGCATGCACTGCAGTATTAGTATTATACTGAGTGTTACAATCAGTGGCATAGGAAGATGATTTGACATTGGGGGAGGGACGAATGTCCCTAGATACCATCGTAGTGCAAAAGGCGCGTCACATAAGGGGAGTCAGAGGGCATGCCCCCGGAGAAAATTTGAATTCTAGAGTCCATTTCTCATGCTCTGAAGCATTTTCAGAGACTTAGTTCAGAGCAATTACATAATTTCCATGTTTCACTGCATGGAAACTGTATTGCAGCAGCAGATGTCGATTTGTCAATCTCAAAAACTTGGGGGGGGCACTGCTCATCCAGGACTGTGGATGTCAGATATACTTCTTTCAATGACACACACATGATGTTGAACAATTCAATGCACAGTCAATTTCTAAAAGAAAGCATATTATAAAATACACCTAGTTCCTGTAAGAATTTGCTATCAATGAAATCATACTGTGAGCGTGAGTGTAAGATTGTTCTTCTGAACATTGGATAGTTATGTACACTATTATCTCATTTATGGAGAAATCACTGCAGAATTGGCAATTTTATTTGTTGAAATTGAAGAAAGTTAACTGATCAATTGATCACCTTGTAGCATGCATGAATCACCTGCAGTACTTTCCCACTAATTCAGTCTTAAGTGAGTACATTCAGATTTCTTGTCTAATTTTAACAGCCGACAGCCTAATCTTTGATATGGATATTTTTTGTAACATTTATTTCACCAACCTATAGTATTATTTTTTTAACACTGTAGCCTTGCTAAACCATACTTCAATATAGCACTGATTCTGATATCCCAAATTAACAGATGCATTCTTTCACCCCATTTATAAGATGGAAAATCTATAAGGTGGTTAAATATGGTCCCCAAATAACAGCAGACATCAGACAGTATAAATTTATATATTAGGTAAGAAAAAAATCATTTTCGAAGTTTTGGACTCCTGTTAGGGAAACTGGATCTTTAATACGTGCACATATAAAGAAGCGTGACAAGCCACATGCCTGGCATAGGTTCAAACTTATGTGAGACTGGAGGGGAAGGAAAGGTAGATTTGGCTCACCTTCTGTGGCAAAGGTTCAGACTCAATGATAAACATTTTTAACACAAGGAAGTAAGAATGTAGAAAGAGGTACTGACCAACTTGACTGGTGAATGTGGTGACAGATGCTGTAGCTGCACTGACCAGAGATGTACCCCAGCTCCTCGACCAGGAACCCCAGCCAGACAACCCTGACGCCTGTATTTACCAGACAGATTAACAGGGGGACATTTTTTAAATTTTCTAGCATGAAAGAAAAATTAATATTCATATATTTACCTTTACATTTACTACCATTCACACAATATAGTATTTAGACTAAAATGCACACCACAAGGCCCATAAAAGGTATTTTGTTTCTGACTCTGGTATGTAACTGTTAGAGTAGTGTGGTAAGATGAATGTTTTTGATTCACTATGATTTAACATGCATGCCCATATCCCTAATTGGGATTCTCCTACTTCTAGGAAAATAAAGAATGGCACATCACTGCATGACTTTCCTCTCAAGTCTCCTACCAGAAACAAAAGACCTTTTTCGGCCTAATCTATTGTTTATTTTAATATATTGCATAAACCCTAAAGTCGCAGAAAAAGGTCCTTTTGAAAGAGTGCAACGATGATGCAATAAGCAACACTCAAAATGTTAAAGTCATAATTTGAAAACCGGTGGCTTTGAACCTCGGTACTATGATTTTGAGGGCTTTGTCAATTTTCTAGGAAATATGGGAGCGACGATCTTTGACAAAGATCCAAATAAGACTGACATACTGTATACCTGCTGTTGTATCCCCTTGTCAGTTGGTGTTTCATGTCTATCTGTCCCATCAGCATTAGACTGGTCAGCTCCAGATGAACCATTTCTTTCCATATGTTGTTCTCTGATAGCTGAAGTTTGTTCTTCAGTCTTACTTTGGTCAGTGGTCTCTGAAGATTTATCCATCTCTCTGTGAGAATCAGTTGTCACCTGACCAGCATGCTTACTAGGTTCGTCAGCTGGTTCACTGGTGGATAGTGGGGATATTGGAGCTGTTTCTGAAACCTCAACTTCCACAGTTGCTTCATCCTTCACAATTTGACTGCTCTCTTCGCTTACACCCAGTGATGTTTTTGTCTCATCAGAGATATTTGTATCTACAGCAGTCTGTTTTGTTTGGTCTGTTGATGGATCTGGTTGTTTATCAGTACTGAGATCACCACTTGCAAGTTTAACTTCAGTTTCCCTTTTACCTGGTTTCTTTTTTTGTTTAGAATTTTTCCCTTTGCCCCTTTGGGTGGTATTTTTAGCAGCAGCAGCAGTTTTGAACTCTTGTGATGTATCCTTCTTAGACTGTGGTGGTTCTGTTGATTTCTGTTCCGTAGATTTCTTCATCCTAATATCTTCTGGTTTGGCTCCACCTGTTTGGCTGCCTGATGAGGGTGGTAGATTCTTACCCCCTTTGGAATCAGCTGATTGAGTGTCTCCCTTCTCTCCCTCATCTGCACTTGCAAATTCTTCTTCTGAATCAGACATATTCTTCACATTTATATGTATACCTGAAAACAAAAGTACAAATTGAAGTAGAGAGTCATTTATTGTCCAAACACTATGAAGATATTAAATCACTGGAGAAAATTACATGACAAATTGTACTTTGCATCATGCTATTGGTGATTATAACTACAGTCTGAATACATTTGCTCTTTATCAGGGAGTAGCTAGTATCTGTTTCTCTATAATATACTATACACGGTACATCTGTATCTGTCATTACATACTAGACACGTTAATATTTCATATAGATCTGTATCTACGGACCTTGCTGTTACTACTACTGTTATGTTTTTGTCTTTGGCCCTCTGTGGCATATCTGTGCAAATAAATGATTCTGATTCTGTATTCACAAGAGTATACATGGCAGCATACTCTCGACTCCAGCAGCATGTGATGCAGACTGAACATGCTCAAGGTTTGAACAGACTAGTACACATGTATGCAGTGGGAAAAGTACAAAGTGTGAATTATCTAGTTAAACAAATTATGCAGCACTTGACACAGTTAAGTGTCACAAATACAATTTATGACCCCAAGAAATTACAATCTGTCAGAAATGATCTGTCAGTGTGCAAAGAAACATGGAACTCTGTAAAAGCCTGAACTGTATCTGCATGTGAGGCTAAATTATCAGTTCTTCAGGTGGCCCTACTAAATCTGCCCCAAAACACTGTAACTGCATGGGTAAGTGTGGGAGTGATCGCCTCGAAATTTGGGGTTGAATAAACACGAATGATTTATTGGTCCCAATTTTTATGTATCTCTGACATGCATGTAAGTTTGTTCAGGGGCAGCAAAGATCACTTGGGCAAATATGAATTTGTGGCTCTCTCTCTCTCAGACTGGAAGAAAGCAAAAGTTCTAAAAAATAATTTTTAGCAACAACAACAACAAATACCAACCTTAGTACAGACCGGAAAAGTATGACCGTATTAGCTTACACCAAAAATAAATATATATCAAAACACAGCTCGTTATGTAGGTCGATTATTCCATGTCAAAAATGATTCACACCAAACGAGCCACGTCAAGAAACCAAATCTCAAAAACAGTGTGCTGTCGTTGTTGTCATCCTTCGCACATGCGTGTCGTCGACAACCACTGGCAACTTCCGGTTTAAATATGGCTGCATCACAGGTAAAGTGCCGAAAAAGCGTTATTATTTGCTAATTATCTCGAGTGTGAGTACATTTGTTGAATATAATTATTTAATGTCATCAGGGTTCACTTTAGAAAGAGTATAAGTAATTGAGTAAATGTAATTAGGCCCTAAAAGTTGAAAAAAATAAACAACTAACAATGTCGATGAGAAAAAGATTACATGGTTCCCAGTTTTCGTGGTAGTGCATTTGATTCCATTTTCTAGACTAGGTCTGGGATATGTAGCATCTTCACAGAGGTAATCGGAGAGAAGTCCCATTCTCTATGATACAATGACGTCACTGGGGGATTTCCCTCCCTCTGAAAAGCCTAATTTTAACACAGAAGTAAATGGAAAAAACTTCGAAAAATACTAGTTCATCTCTGATTTTAACACATAATTTGAACGGATGTACTATCTTTGACTTCGCAAAGTTGTAGGAATTTATCTCGCTAAAGGAGGAGAGACCTAGCTGGATATCATTTAGGAGGACGAGTTTGACCAAAACATGTAGCGCACAATATAGCACGGCAGACAAGTCGACCAACCTAATATCAGCCCACATACCTTAAATACTTGGGAAGGAACCCGTTATGCTTACAACTAGGCTCATCTCCACACTGGTACTCCTTTCTGGGGTCTTCTTTTCTCTCTCGCAACTGTTCCATTTTCTCCTCTACTCAATTTCAACTTTCGAAGTTGGTCGGTAGCGCATGCGTCAACTAACCGAATAGCGAAAGTGTCGTTGATCACAGTCTTTATTCAAACAGATTTCTATCAGTGCAAATGATCTCTACCTGTAATAAAACTATATCTACCGATCATTTGCACTTGTAGAGACCTGTTTGGATAAATATCTTGATGTCACTATCGCTATCTTCCGGTTAGTTGACACAGGTGCGTCCGACAAAGCTGAAATTGAGTCGAGGAGAAAACGGAACAGGTGCGAGAGAAAAGAAGACCCCAGAAAGGAGTACCTGTTGAGATGATCGAGGTTGTAAGCATAACGGGTTCCTTTCCAAGTATTTAAGGTATGTGGGACAACATTAGGTTGGTCGATTCATATGCTGTGCTATATTGTGCGCTACATTTTCTGGTCAAACTCGTCCTCCTAGATGATATCCAGCTAGGTCTCTCCTCCTTTAGCGGGGAGAGAACTACTAGGTCTATATTCAAAGTTGATTTTTCACAGGAGCTAATGTTATCGTTGATTCAGTCGTGAAATCAATGAAACAGGTCCCTAGGAAGGGATTTGTTTGTTACAGTGTGTTTTGAAAAAATGCTTAATAGCATATGCCTGAAGATAATGAAAATTCAGAATGAGAATCAAGTTTTATTGCACAATTATGCCACATGGGCTAAAGGCGAATACAAAACAGTTAACACATGTTACATCACATGAAAAGAACAAGGTAACAGTTATACTATTATAGTAACAACACATTCAGGACCTACCATGTAACTACAAAAAAGGAAAAGAAAATAAAAAGAAAAGAAGAAAGAAGAAGGACAAAAAAAATAAAAAATTAAGTCAAACATTTAAAACAAAATACAATAGAACAGATATATAACCCTTACAATCCCTGAAGTCCAGTGTGGACAAAACTGGCAATTGCGTTTTCCACCTCCTGTGCCCGACCAGACATGAACGAAAGACAGGAATGTTGGAATCAAAATTTGGTATTGCTGTTTTTGCCACATTAAATAGTTCTTGATGCTTCACATTCAGGTGCTGGCAGTCCACAAGGAAGTGGAATTCATTGTCCGCCACCCGGCACTTTAAACATAATTTTTTCTCTGGGAGAACACTAGGCCTACTATATAGCTTGCGAGAGCTAATCCTGAATTGCACCAGGGCTCGTCTATGTTTTTAATCCATTATAGATAGAATATTACTACACTCAAATAAAAAAAAAGTTTTTAAAATGGCAGTATTGTTTTAATTTGCTGGTACATGCTATGGCTTTTTTCCACAGTTCCGCAAATATGCATATTCATATGGACTGCAATCAGTTTGTGCAAGCATGAAACAACAATAAAGGTGAAAACTTACCATTAAACTGTATCACTCTCTGCCCTAAATTATACACAATATGGAAGAAGTTCCAGCAAAATACAGGAAAAGGTTACCCTGCAAATATTGGTAAAAGCATATCATAAAGTTGACAATAAATTTAAACAAATTTCCAAATGTATTTTTGTATTATTTAACATGAAGATAAATTTGGAAAATTGTTTAAAATTAATTGTCAACTTTATGGTTAAAAATTAATCGCCTTTACCGATATTGTATAGTAACCTTCCTTTTGTTCTATGTTAGAGGAGCTTCTTGCATATTGTTCAAATATAGATGGACCAAAAGTGATACAGTAACTGTTTAAAGGCTACGTACATGTACTACCAAATGGTCCCCACATCCGATACTTTTTTATGCTAAGTTATTTTAACATACTGGTTTACTGTTTTTGGGACCAGTCGACTTAAAAAAAAAAAAAAAACTTGAAACCCTCCATTATCATGCCTGTCTGGAAATGGCAAAGGCCATGACCTGTTGACTCATGACATCAGAGTCTGATTACGCTGTTTCATAGCTAGCAATCATAGGGAATGTTCCAGGCGACATATCCATTGTTAACGCCAATAGCATCACAAAACAGAAACGTAATGCCTTTGTTGACGTTATGTTGATGTCTTGCCCAATTGTTATGCAATGTATGTCACAATAGGACGTTCGACACAACCGATTAGTAGATATTATATGATGTGATCATAATCAGACTCTGACGTCACGGGTCAGAGGTTACGGTTTCAATACGTTTTTCATCACATCTGTTTTGTTGTGTTAAAAAATCCAATTTGACGTCAATTTTCAGAGAAAAAAAAATATCAACTTGTTCTTCACACAGCTTCTCTGACTCTGTATGTTCATGCGAAGTGTGCTATGGTAAAACCTTTATTGTTAAATTTTTCTTGGATTGTTGTGTCATGCTTGCATTTCATAACAATACATGAGTCCATGAACTAATTGTACTGCACATGCACTTAAATAATGGTTTGGGGCTTTTGTTCATTGGGACTTTTTTACCTGTTTTTTTTGTCCACATGACTTTTGTCCATGGGGCTTAAAATTGTCCATTGAGGCTTTTGTACGTGGGTTTTTGTCCGCATGACTTTTGTTCATGGGGCTTTTGTCCTACATTGCTTCACAGACGGTCACTGAGTCTACTATTGTGTCAATCTTTTCTTCAGATATTCCAGGCAGTAGAGCTGAGGTCCCGGAAATGTGGCTTGGGATTCTAGGGGAAAAAATTGAAATTTCAGAAAAATGCAAAATAAACATACCTGGGTTGATATTGAGGTTTGCTGATCAAGGAGTGATGTATGGTCCATGCAGAATTTCCGAAAGGAGGTTTACCCAGGCATCAGTACACGTTGTCCACATGTATGTTGCAATAATGCCACCTCATGCCTAGTTGCAGTTGTCGTGAATAGAAACTTGGTTCAGCCTATGTAAAGTCTTCATGCACAATGCCTACTCTAAAACAAAGATTACTTGATGTTTTCGGTGCTTGCGGAATTTTACAAAATAAGGGAAATTAACCATTTGTCCCATTATTTTGTGACCGCATTTTATAATTATGGAAAGGTGTGCTTTTTTCATATTTCGTTTCAATTATGACTTTAATTCCAGCACTGTAATTGCAGACAGATTGTTATTATTTCTTGCGCTGTAAAACTTACCTTCACATACCTTATTGCTATCGTGTTCCTACGCGATTGCCCCATTGTAAAACCTTACCACAGAACCAAAAGAAATAGTCCCTGTAATGCCCCAATGCCCATGCGCGAGTACCCAGAATCCTCTCTGTCTGACCACGTCACTTCCTTCTTTCCTCTACAATCGTAGCGGTCAGACGTAGTTCCATTGTGCTCCCGTAAAAGTTTCAAGATCTACATCTGTAATACCACGATATTCCTCACTCGTAACCTTGGATTACCTACGGAGATTTCCTGGGATATTACCTTGAGAGAGAAGAAGGAATATTACCAAATTCCTGGATTCGAGACCTACCTGGACTTCAAATATCGTCAGGGAGTATTGTCGAATCATAATAAAGATGGCGTCCGTGTTTTGTGTTGTATGTGGATGATCCAAACCCACGACGGATCCGCATTCAGCTTGTCCGCCGTGTAGAGGGGTCTGGTGTGATCAGTTTGCCAAATGTGCAGAATGCGAGCTGTGGACCGACAACGTATTCCAACAATATCTTGTCGGTTCATATGCCAGTGAAGTTTTGCCCCCGCCTGGCTTCGATTGTGCTGAGAGCTTGGTCGACTCTCCGTCTCGCTCTCCTGTGAACGAGCCGGACGAGTCTGCCTCTCTTGATATGTCCGTTACGCATGATATGAGAGTAACTCCATCTAGTAATTTGCCGAATGTAGTCAGTATTTCTCCTCCTCCATGTACAAATTCTGTTTCAGGGACCAAGGTGGGGAACAAAGATGGCGGCCGTCCCGTAGGTAAGTTACTGCACGGGACGCCCTTGACCTTGACGGCCAACTTTGACCCCACCTCTGTGACGTCACTTCCGACTGAGGGTCCCCTGTTTCGGATTGTCAACCCGGAGACTGTGACTTCCGTGATCAAGGACTCGTCACTTCCGGAGAATCTGTCTTCATCTCGGCGCAGCTCATCTACGTCTATACTACCTACGAAGATGTCGGCTGTTCCTGCGACCGTAATATCACCTCGCCCAGTGCAGTCTACGGTGATTAGAGCATTTCCACAAAGTGGATGCTCTTATGTTTTCATGAGAAACGGATCCGCCGGCGCCGCCGCCGCGACTTCAAACGTGAATATCTCTGAAACCGTTAAATATTTTCGGGTCAGACTTTGTGTGCTATCTCCTTAGGCCTGGGAAATTTGTCTGGTTGTGTTTTGATAGCCGCTGCTCACCACTAGGTGGCGTTGTAGTCCGAGCATAGGTGAACCTTTCTGTGACGATTTCGTCTGAACCGCTTGCCCGATTTCTTTGAAATTTTATTACAATGGTCTTGAAGGATAGGCAATGTGCTGAAAAGGTTTTGGTGTAGCTGGCATAATTTTTAAGGCAAAAAAAAAAAGTTTTTCGTGAAATGAAAATTCACCAATTCGCTTGAAGAAATATTTGAAAACTGTTCTATTCTAGGTTGCCAAGCATAAATATAGGATTGCCGACATGATAATTCCATTTCGGTGCGAACCAAATTGCCATTTAAATGAAAAATCACATTTATCTGACTTGAAACCTCTATAACTATTATCATGATTAAAGTTTTTTCCATTGAACACTTATGTGCCATCTCCCTAGGGCTTTAGATCTCACCCGCTCGTTTTTCATGACATTTGGTCATCACTAGGTGGGGCTATAGACATGAATGCAGGTAAACATGTGTAACATCATATCTTCTGAACAACGTGTTTGATTTCCATGTAATTTGGGTATAATGATCTTGCAAGATAGGCAAAGAACTGACAAAGATTTTGTTGGTGTTGGCGAATCATGGAGACTCATTTTTGTATTTCAAAATAAGATTTTCTTTTCACAAAAATGAAAATTTGCTTCAGGGAAAAGTAATTCTGTTTTGCTGAACATGATCATAGCATTCCCAGTGTTGTAACTTACATCTCTTGTGAGCCAAATGGCCATTTTTTTAAATATATGAAATTCTCACGACTTGAGTCCAATATCTACATTCCCCAGGCCACATCTGAGGATTTTGCTTCATCATGTAGGTTTGTGATATTGTTTATCATTGGATGGCACTATAGACAGTAAATGTTTTTAGCACAATTTATTGCCATTTAATCTGTTTATGAAGTTTATTATTGTCAGACAAAGGCCTGAAAGTTTTTTTTTTTTTTTTTTTTGATTGAAATTGAAGGACCACCTCTCATACGGATTTTGCAGCCCATCAACATAATGTTTGATTTATATCTCATTATACATTCTTTTTTCTTCAATTACTAATTTTATTAACAGTATGGTTTTAAAATGGATTGAAAGGACATTGGTGCTGTTGGTGCTGGCATAGGGTAAAGTCAGCTAAATATATCTTAGTCTAGGCTGCATCATTGGATGGTCAGTATGGAGAATTTAAGGATTCAAGTGAGCTTGAAGTCAGGCCATTATATTCTGCTTTACCTGTCAGGCCTCATATTGAGGCCTGTATGTTGACTTTTCTGGTAATAAAACCTGTAATGGTTGACTTATTGCATAATGCAATTTACATAAGTGGACTAGTACACCCCTTGTGTCAACAAAGTAAACACTTCATTTCCAGAATTAGTGTGATTTCTCTCTCCATAACTGATATAATAATTTGATCCTGTTCCCAAGTTTATCTCCAGTGGCTGTGAAGGCTTGGGCTTCCAGATGTCTGGGGATGCATTCTGGCCAGTTTTCAATGAATAAAATCACAAATTATCACTCAGTTAATGCCGTTGAACATAGTGTTGCATTTTGACAGCATAATTACAAATGCTGATAATTATTTCTTGAACTGAAAGAGTAGAAAGATTTTTGAAGTGAAACTAATACATACCTGCTATATGGCACATCCCACCGGGGAAATTTTTACATGTATATCTAATTGAAGTAATCCATTGGAACCACTGATGATTTTCCAATAATAGAGAAGAAAAGCAACTCCAAGTAGGGATGACAATTTCATTCTGTATATTTCACTGTTAGTTATAGCATCTTCAGCAGTGAGCAAAGTTACAAACAGCTCCATACGCACAGTATATACAAGGCATAATGTGATCTTAGCCAATACACATTTATGAATAGGTGAGCCAGTAAATTATGTCATGCTGTCATTTTCAGAAATTTGTTAAATGTTAAGCGATGACCTGACAGCGATCTACAAATGGTGTGATTCAGGTAATGCAATACACACTCTAATTGATGAAAACAATACATAGTCTTCTTATCTGGCAAGAACTAAGTAAACTGCACAAATGAATAAAGTATGGTGATATAGTGGGTATGTACCTACATTGAATATTTCTACATGTCATGAAGTTTGGATAAGGACTGTCATTTTAAGATAATATAGGTATAATTTTCTTGGCAATCCACATCAGAATTGATGGAATCCTACAAATGTAACTTGCATGTTTCATAATTGTATATTCCCATGCGAGTTACAACAATTGTGGAGTGTGTATTGTAACACCTGAATCACACTATTTGTAGATTGCTGACAGGTCATCGCTTAACATTTAACAATTTCTGAAAATGACGTCATTTTAATATCCGTCCAACTTCATTCATATAATTTACTGGCTCACTATACATAAATGTGTATTGGCTAAGGTCACATTATGCCTTGTATATATACTGTGCATATGAAGCTGTTTGTAACTTTGTTCAATGCTTAAGATGCTGGAACTAATAGCGAAATATACAGAATAAAATTGTAATCCCGGCTACTCAGAGTTGCTTTTCTTCTCTATAATAGAAGTAAAATGGTGTGTTTTGGTGCATTTTGACAGAATATTTAGACTTTGAAGATGATATGTAACGATGCCCCTGATGAACTGAATTTTCCATGTTATCTATTTGTCTGTCTGTCTCTCTGTCTGCCCATCTTTCTTGTCATACTACATATATATATGCAGCTGGTGATGGATCAGACATGTCAGAAGCCTAATTAATGAAATTGACTGACCTTCACCTGTTTTATCGAGGTCAAATTTATTATTAGAAAGTAGTGAAGATGGGCTCTCCAAATTCATCATACTTGTGCAATTGGTGACGGACTACAAGCCTATCCCAGTTGACTGAACCTATTTTCTCGAGGTTATATACTTTATATTATGATATAACATGAAATATAGCTAGGCATTCTAAATTGATACCACATATGCAACTGATGATGGACCTGAAGTCAGTGAATAGGACTTACATTGACCTATTTTCTCAAGGTCAAAAACTATGTTAAGTCACATGTTGACTGCCAACATACACTCCAAATCTGTTTGTTGTGGCTGTGGTTGTCTTTCAGAATAATCTAGCGAATTTTGCATACATGTGTTCCAACAGCCTCAACAGCCCTGCCCCCTGTGCAGACCCTTTGGTCTTTGGTATATGTTGGCATATGTGGGAAGTTGATGCTGAGTCGACATCGGGCCTTACAGACTAGTCTTTTGTGTTAAATGTCGTCATTTTCATCTGATGACGATACAGCTCGCCAATCCCCAGTGTACGAGTTGTCACAGCGAAACAGCTCACCAGTTACCAATATGCGAGTTTTCAGAGCATTTCCATCATAGCTCTAGATTTGTATCTAATACCACTTATGCCGGTGCTAGGGGCCGTGTGGTCATATCATCCAAGTTGCCACATGAACAGGTACAATAAAAGCGTACCTGAGATACAACACATATCATGAATCGTTAGATTCTTGGTATGTGCTTTAGAATAGGTTAACCGGTAGACTATGCTGAGAAGTCATGTGACTCTGCCAGTATGTCGGCACCTCTTCCCACTTCCTTTATATGTGTTGTAATTCAACAGTAACTTGAATTATGCTGTATAGGTTGAGCTGTTGAAACACCCTCCATTTCCTAGCTCTGACATACTGCATCACTGTCGAAATATGGGTACCATGACAGAGTGATAGAGGTTCCTGATTTACATTGAATGTCATTATTGCCTAAGTAGTATTAGCAGCATTTTACAACAACAACAACAATTCGCCGACTTACAGTGAAAAATTATAGTGAAAGGTATTTATTTTTCGTTGTTTGGCATTTTTATTTGCTGTCATTGTTCCAGTTAGAATACAGCAGCCTAATTCATACAATCGGGAATAAGAAGGGGGTAAAAGTATTTATGTTCAAACTTTCATTGGGAATATAAAAGTGGCAATCTGACATTTTTTTTATTAGATTTTTTAATGTCGTTGGGCCAATGAAACGCAAAATGAAGTTGGTGGTGCCTCACACTGGGTTTTGGCCATTGGTGAAGAAATCCCTTCGCAGAGGCACTACTACCAGGGATGCTTTCTGATTGCTCTTCCCCCAGGGGTATGTGCCCCATCCTCTGTCCCATCCTAAAAAAAATTGCCACCACTAATAGGGGTTGTGCCCAAATTGGGGAGATCCAAAGCCCTGTGAGTACCAAATGTGTTACAAAATTATCTGGGGAAATGCTCTTCGCCCGTGTTTCACACGAGCTTTCATTATTACACCCGTTTCCGGTTTTGCTGCTTCTGGCCATTACCTACTGAATGTTCCCAGACTGTCCAGGGCGCCTTTACAACAGCCGTTGTCAGCTCCCCCGCAGCTTACTCAACCGGACCAGCGTCAACGCATGCCTGTGTCCAGTTATGACTTCCGGCCAACGGTAGCTCCGAGTATCTCGGATGCTTATATGCAACCATTGACTTCATACCTTCCGGTATCGTCTTACCTTCCGGTATCATCGTATCACATCGGAACTTCCGCTGCTGTTTCTGCGCATGCTCCGACGTCGACTACTTCATCCTACTACAGGACTGCCTCTGCGTATGATGTTCCTGCCTATGCATCTGGTTATGGGGTTCCGGGTCATTCGTCGATGTATGGTACAAGAGTAACGTCATCGATGAACAGACTTCCGGTTACGTCATCGGTGTATAGCAGTCCGGCTCCCTATGCTGCACCGCCGTACTCTCCGCTTCCTGTACGTAGTGTAGTGTATAGGCCTACTTCATACCCCTCTGTGGCTTCTGTAGTCCGACCTGTTGATGTACCACGTCACGTGTTTCCTACTGCACGTATTCCTACACGACCGACTTCCGGTACATCGGGTGCTCACTTCCGTTCTCCTTCTCCTAGGCCTGTCAGATATGCTATGCCATATCATGCACCTATACCGAGACGACAAGTGAGGGTTGCTCACCCACATCTGCCTAGATACCCAGCTAGGCCGGCGATGTCCCAGTATGCGGCTGCTTCCGGTTCTGCCTTACTTCCTCCTTCTGATAGGCAGTGTCCTCCAGCAACATCTATTCCTGCCAACCTCTTTGATAGGTTTAATAGATTGTCTGCTGACTTCGCAGCCCTACAGCGTGACATGTTGATGCCTCCACCACCATCTCCTACACCACTTCCGGTGCCCGAGTGGGCTGGCTATCAACCTCGCCCCGTATCATCAAGGAGGCCGACTTCCGGTTCCCCTCCTCAGCTACCACTTGATCTCTCGCAGGGTAGTAGACCTACACCTCCCTCGTTTGTGCCCAGGTTTACCCCTGTGAATCCCGGGACTGAATAACGCTGAGACGGAAGCGGAAGAACGGACTTCCTTGTTTGATGCTGATCCGGACCTCGCCGCGTCCAGTTACTCTGATACACTGGCTCGCCTGTATGAGTTGTTTCCCGATATGACTCCTCCGCCAATTGTAGAATCCAGAAGGGTCACTGCGATGTCTGATCTCCGACAAGAGCCGTCACATCGCACGTCACTTCCGCCTTCTAGAGCCGTCTTTGAATGTGCTGAACGCATGCGGGACGCCTTCTCACTTCCTAAGACCCAAGATGAGAGGCAACGATAACAGGATTCTAGATCTCTTTTTAAGAAATCTACTGGTGTCTTCCCGCTGGAGCGACCCGTGTTCCGGTCGTATTCAGTACACGGTTCACCTTGACATGATCGAGCAGCAGTCCAGGAACCAGAACTCGATCAGTTTCTTGGAAGTTGGAGTTTCTCCGCCGAAGAAAGACATTTCTCTTTCTGTCCGTCAGATTTGTCTACTGGAGGACACTTCTAGACAGGAGGTAGCGATTACTTTACGCCATTCGCACAATCCTTAATCGTATACCTCAAACGTCGCCTTCCGGTTATGTATCTGTTCCGGTGGATGACGTCAACCTGATGAAGGAATTCCTGACGTCAGCTGCGCGTGCAGACGCGGACTTGATGGCATCCTCAGTCTTCATGTCCGCTATGTTTGTACACTTAAGGCGTCTCGCACTGTTTTCGGCCCTGCCTATGTATACTCCGTCCAGTGTGAGATCGACCTTAAGGGAGCAGTCCCCCGCCTCAGGACTTCCGTTTGCCGGTGTACTACCTGAGCTGCAGAATGAAATGTCCGCTGCCAGGACCACACATTCTTACTTTGGACCGCAACAGAGGAAGCGATCGGCCCCTGAGGCCTCGACGTCGTCTTCCTTGGCCCCGAAGAAAGCTTCATCTTCAAGTTCTTCTTCCGGGGCTGGTGCCAAGAAGGATATACCCTCCTCTTCGAAATCCGGCGGAGGTTCGAAGGGAGGGGGGAGCGGCCACTCTAAGCGTGGTAGCGGAAAAGGGAAGTCCGCTAAAGCTTCCAAGAAATGAGGACACGGGCCATGCAGATGTGCTTTCTGCATGGCGAGACCGCACGTTGCCGCTGTTCCCAATTCCACCAGATCCGGCGCTTCCGGTAGGTGGGAGACTTGTAAGGTTTTGGAGGAATTGGGAGGCAATCCAGGCGGATTCGTGAGTATTGAACACCCTACGTCATGGGTATCGGCTGGAGTTCGCCACAACTCCCCCGTTGACTACGTCACCCAGGGCGTCTCGAATTCCAGTCCGTCGGGAGCACCTGATGGAGATTCAGAGGTCCGTGGACAAGTTGGTAGTGAAGGGTGCAGCTATAGAACTTCCGCCAAACGATCTGTCCCCGGGCTTTTATTCTCCGGTGTTCCTGGTCCCCAAGAAGAACACCACCGAAATGCGTATGGTTATAAACCTGCGTCGGTTGAACAAGGACTTCTTGGCCCCGCCTCCTCATTTCCGGATGGAGTCGTTCCGGTCTATTCGTTCGGCTCTGTTACAAGGGGATTGGATGACGTCTCTCGACCTCCAAGATGCATATCTGCATGTTCCGATCTACAGGGCTCATCACAAGTATCTGCGCTTCCTGGTTGGCAACCGGAAGTTCCAGTTACGCGTGCTCCCTTTCGGACTATCCACATCTCCTTGGGTCTTCACCAGAATTTTCAACCCGGTGGCGTCATTCCTGCACACGAGAGGTCTCAAGTACCACTTCTACCTCGACGATTCCCTGCTACGGAATCAGTGCAGGGAGGAACTCCGCAAGGACACCAATTTCGTTTGGGAGGTCCTTGTTGCTCTGGGCTATCTTCCTCACGAGGGCAAATCGGAGTTGACACCATCCCAGTCTCGAGTCTTTCTCGGAGTTTCCTACGACACCCTTTCAGCGTTAGCGAAACCTCCGGAAGACCGCTGGAAGAAAATTCTGACGTCGGTGCCGACGTTCCTGTCAGCATCGCACAGACGTGCTCTCCAGTTCGCTGCAATTATCGGCCTGTTAACATCAACTCAGGATGTAACACCTCGAGGTCGGTTGCAGCTTCGGCCGTTGATGATGCACCTCAACAACCATTGGCTGAAACGGCACCTGAATCCTACTGTCCCTGTGACAGAGGATGTCAAACGTCTCCTACGCTGGTGGCTGCAGCCGGAGAACGTGATGATAGGTGTCACCTTCCTACCCTTTCAGCCGTCCCGTCAACTGTTCACGGACGCATCGATGGAAGGATGGGAAGCACATTTGGGTTCGAGGTCAATATCCGGCTTGTGGAACGACAGCCAGAGGAAGCTACATATCAATGTATTGGAGTTCCAGGCCGTAACCCTGTCCATACAGAGATTGCTTCCAGACCTCAAGAACCAACGCTTGTTAGTAGCAACGGACAACACGACAGTCCTCGCCTACATAAACAAGCAGGGAGGGACTCACTCTCCCCAACTGCTGGATCAAGCACAGAAATTCTTCAGCCTATGTTGGGACAACGGAATTTCTGTGCGAGCTCGCCACATTCCCGGTCATCTGAACGTCTTAGCCGACGCACTGTCCAGACCGAATCAGATAATAGCGACCGAATGGCAGCTCCACGAAGACATCCTAGCCCAGATGTCTCGGATATGGGAGACGCCGAACGTAGATCTGTTAGCCACCCGTTGGAACCATCTACTGCCGGCCTATGTGTCTCCCATTCTGGATCCAGCAGCCCTGGCAGTCGACGCCCTGTCTTTGGACTGGTCCGACATGATTGCGTACGCCTACCCACCGCCAGCAATCTTGTCACAAGTCCTCCGGAAGATCCAAGCACAGCCGTGCGTGGTCTACCTTGTGGCTCCGTGGTGGCCCACTCGCCCTTGGTTTCCAGACCTGATGGATCTTCTCATAGATGTGCCTCGTCAGCTGCCGCTTTGGTGGAACCTGCTTCGTCAGCCGAGATCCAGCCTGTATCACTCGAATCCCGGTCTATTTCAACTGACCGCGTTCAAGTGCTCCAGCATCAGCTCGTTGAGGCTGGATTTTCTGTCGAAGCGTCCGAAAGGATGGTCCGGTCCACCAGAGCATCAACGACTGCGGTGTACCAGAACAAGTGGAAGTCCTTTGCTACCTGGTGTTTTGGACGTGGAATTGTTCCAACCTCTGCCTCTGTTCAGCAGGTAGCAGACTTCCTTTTGCATCTGTTCCATGACAGGCAGCTTGTTCCGGCCACGGTCGACGGCTATCGGTCCGCTATCTCCAGGGTACTTCAATTGACCACAGGTGTCAACCCATCACTCGACGTCAACCTTTCTGCCCTTCTTCGTTCCTTTCGGGTGGAGAGGCCTACTCCGACGCCGCAGCTTCCTAAATGGGATTTGGCTCTGGTTCTGAGACGGCTCTCTGAGCCGCCCTTCGAACCCATCGGCACCTGTGAGTTGAAGTTTCTATCTTACAAGACCGTATTTCTGATTGCCTTTGCCTCTGCCGCCCGCGTATCAGAAATCCATGCCTTGGACTTCAGGTCTTTGAGATACAACCCTAAGTGGACCTGGCTGGCGTTATCTACTCTCCCGGATTTTGTTGCGAAGAACCAGTCCCTCTACGACAATCTTCCGAGAGAGTTCGTCATCCCGGCTCTGTCCAACATCCTGTCCGCGGCTGTTGACGATGACAGAGTCTTGTGCCCCGTCAGAGCTCTCTCCTGTTACCTGGCACGTGTGGAGCATATGAGAGCTGGGCGGGTGCGTCTTTTCATCCCGTTTGGGCCCTCTTCCAAGCAGGAGATATCTAAAAATACTATATCTTCCTGGCTTGCCAAGACTATTCGTTTTGCATACACGGACGTACCACCTGAGGTTATCTCCTTGTTCAAGGTCTCCGCCCATGAGGTCAGGGCCACGGCGGCATCCTGGCCTCTATGGACCAATAGATCCGTGTCCGACATAATGAGGGCCTGCTACTGGAGGAGTAATGTTACCTTCGTGTCTCACTACCTCTGGGATCTGACGCTCCAACGACGGGACATCTTCTCACTGGGACCCCTGGTGGCTGCCCAGTCAGTTGCGGACCCGTCTACGCACTAGACCTCCTAGTGATTTTACCATTTTTTAAAAATCTGGTAAGTGTCTGCTCTCCCCAAATTTTCAAAAAAGGGGGGGGGGCGGGAGGTTTTGGTCTAGTGCTTGTCAGCCATTCACTAGGCCCGCTTATATGTATATATTAGGGCTGGGTGATTATATCGATGGCCATACCGTCATGTTATATGTCTTTATGGCACTCGATTATCTCGCTGACTCCTGTTTTGCCTTGCGGCCTATGCTTGAGAACTTTTCTGTTTGACCACTATTTCCCTCCTCCTGCTATGATATTCTAGCAATAAGGTATGTGAAGGTAAGTTTTACAGCGCAAGAAATATGAAAAATTTGAAAATCAATTTTCCTATTTCTAAGCTAAAACTTACCTTCACATACTGTGATGGCCCTCCCAGCCTCCCCGCTAATGGGTTATTCACACTGCGATTGAATAGGAAAGAAAGAAGTGACGTGGTCAGACAGAGGATTCTGGGTACTCGCGCATGGGCATTGGGGCATTACAGGGACTATTTCTTTTGGTTCTGTGGTAAGGTTTTACAATGGGGCAATCGCGTAGGAACACGATAGCAATAAGGTATGTGAAGGTAAGTTTTAGCTTAGAAATAGGAAAATTGATTTTCAAATTTTTCATGTTGTAATAAACAGAATATGAGACAACACTAGATTTAGACAAATCCTGCAGCTATACCCTATGGTGTTAGGGTTGGTGTCCACACTCGTGTTACACCCCATGCTGAGTCATACTGAAGAATTAGAAAATGGGACATGGAACTTGTTGCTTCCTCGCATCATGGCTCTCAGCATTTATAATATAAGGATCTAAGGACTGATATTGGCCCGTGGTATGTGAATAATGTGACTGGGAGAATAGAATGGAATAGAAACTTTATTTTGCTGATCACAGCACCCACAAGTGGCAGACAATCAATGTACAAAAGAAGAAAGAAATAAAAATAGATAAGACCCAACCCATCATTGTATTAATTCCAATACCCTGTATCAAATAACCCCAACATTACATGTAACAACTAAAATAACATATCATACGGTACCGTTAGGCCTTTTCCATACGGTATACATACTAGAATATGTGTATCATATGATACCAGGAAATGGTACCAGAAATGCAGAATATCATACGTACAGTACTAAATATAAGGCTCTTTTCCAGTGCAAGGCAGCTGAACAAGAGAATAGGTTTATAATATAGTTAAGTGTACCGTACTAGGTATGTTGTTGTGCACATATATTACTTTAAAAGATAGAAGCTTTACACAAAAACTTGGCTATTGCTTGACAAAGCACAGGAATCTCATTGAGCACCAAGTGAACTGATAAGTAACAGGTAGTGTGGGGAAGTTGGAAGAACAGCGCTCCACAACGGTGAACAAGGCTTTTCTGGTTAGTATTCGCATATCGGAGAAGTACATATATCAGGTCTGCCTATGGCATGGTGGCGAGGCAGGACTATAAAAAGGAGGCATTGGGACTTTAGTCTGTCACATGTAGCCACGGGCCCTCGGTGGCCGAGTGATCTAAGGCATTTTACTGGTGATCGCTAGCCTCACACCACTGAATCAGCACGGATTCGAGCCCAGCTTATGCATGTGTGAAAGTTTGTCAGTTACTTGACGATGGGCGATGGTTCTCTCCGGGTACTCGGGCTTCCCCCATCATTCAAACTGACTGTCACCATAATGCGTGAAACAAAGTTGTGTGTCACATTAAACCAAATCACCCCTTCCCCCCACATGTAGGCACACCATCACCATCAAATGATTGAAAAATTGTTGAAAGTGTTTTAAATTCTATTTAATAATACTAAATTCTTTATTTTTAGAGGGTGAAACAATCAGTTTACATAAACTGTTCTCCCTTGAGGCCCTCAAATAATAAAAGTGAAATACATGTACTAGCTAAAGCATGACATACAGGAATTTAGCTGAACTTATTTACAAATGTACATAGTTGTCTCCTGAAAGAGTTGGACTGGGAAGGCTATTCCAAATTATTTGGTCAGAGTATCTCAAACTTCCCTTGAAGTATTCAGTTCTGCATGTCAGGATATACTCACTCACACCTGTTAAGAAAATTGTTTGGTGGTGGGAGTTTTCCTCTGGGAACTTATGATCCATAATCATGATTATCTCCCTTGGATTTATGCCAACTGTGCTTTGCCTCTGCTGATGCAATTCTCCCATATTCCCATTCACATAGATGGGTTTGCTGACAATTAATCTGGCACAGGGGGCACATCTTGCCATGAGGGAAGGACATTACAATTTCATTACATTCTGTGACAAAACCAGATAAGCAAATCTATCTCTCATGAAATGGTCTAGGGTGGCACATAACAGTGTTTCAGATCAATCTCTTTGCAGAGCTCCACTCATACTTGAGTGACTGTGTGTGTGCAGGGAGTGGGGGGGGGGGGATGTCACAATGTCTGTATAATGCTCATGTATTCATCTATGAAACATTAGTCACATGTAGTTTGATAAAATAGCAAATGCTGTTTTTTTTTTCCTTCCAGAAAGTTTCGATTGGCAGTGATGGGAGGAGGAAGTGGGACAGAGATGAGTTTGAGAAACTTGCCAGAGAGAGGATAAAGGAGGAAGAGGATGGGGAGGCATTGGACAAGGACAGGGAGGCACCAGTTAAACGGGAGCTCCTCAAACCTAGGGACTACAGGGTAATGTTCTCCACACATGTTAACACTAGATAGATCTACAGACAGGGAGACACCAGTTAAACGGGAGCTCCTCAAACCTAGGGACTCAGGGTAATGTTCCCCAAATAAGAGTGACACTAGATGGAGGGAGGAGCTCCTCAAACCTAGGGACTACAGGGTAATGTACACCACACATGTTGTTATAAGAGTGAGAGACTAGATGAAGACAGGGAGGCACCAGTTAAACGGGAGCTCCTCAAGCCTAGGGACTACAGGGTAATGTTCTGCTCACATGTTGTTATAAGACCGAGAAACTAGATAGTCCTACATACAGGGAGGGGCCAGTTAAACGGGAGCTTCTCAAACCTAGGGACTACAGGTTAATGTTCCCCACACATGTTATAAGGGTTAGAGACTAGATAAAGACAGGGAGGGGCCAGTTAAACGGGAGCTCCTCAAACCTAGGGACTACAGGGTAATGTTCCCCACACATGTTGTTATAAGAGTGAGAGACTAGATGAAGACAGGGAGGCACCAGTTAAATGGGAGCTCCTCAAGCCTAGGGACTACAGGGTAATGTTCTGCTCACATGTTGTTATAAGACCGAGAAACTAGATAGTCCTACATACAGGGAGGGGCCAGTTAAACGGGAGCTTCTCAAACCTAGGGACTACAGGGTACCCCACACATGATATAAGTGTGAGAGATTAGATAAAGACAGGGAGCACCAGTTAAACGGAAGCTCCTCAGACCTAGGGAAGAGCCAGTTAAACTGTTCCCCACACATGTTATAAGGGGTAGAGACTAGATAAAGACAGGGAGGGGCCAGTTAAACGGGAGCTCCTCAAACCTAGGGACTACAGGGTAATGTACCCCACACATGTTGTTATAAGAGTGAGAGACTAGATGAAGACAGGGAGGGACCAGTTAAATGGGAGCTCCTCAAACCTAGGGACTACAGGGTAATGTTCCACTCACATGTTGTTATAGGAGTGAGAGACTAGCTAAAGACAGGGAGGGGCCAGTTAAACGGGAGCTCCTCAAACCTAGGGACTACAGGGTAATGTATCCCACACATGTTGTTATAAGAGTGAGAGACTAGATGAAGACAGGGAGGGACCAGTTAAACGGGCGCTCCTCAAACCTAGGGACTACAGGGTAATGTTCCACTCACATGTTGTTATAGGAGTGAGAGACTAGCTAAAGACAGGGAGGGGCCAGTTAAACGGAAGCTCCTCAGACCTAGAGAAGAGCCAGTTAAACTGAGGCTCCTCAAACCTAGGGACTACAGGGTAATGTATCCCACACATGTTATAAGAGTGACACTAGATAAAGACAGAGAGCACCAGTTAAACTGAAGCGCCTCAAACCTAGGGACTACAGGGTAATGTACCCCACACATGTTGTTATAAGAGGGAGAGACTAGATACAGATAGGGAGGGGCCAGTTAAACTTAAGCTCCTCAAACCTAGGGGCTACAGGGTAATGTACCCCACACATATTGTTATATATAGTGAGAGACTAGATACATGTAAATAGGGAGGGGTCAGTTAAACAGGAGCTCCAACGTAGGGATTACAGGGTAATCCACTGACATGACTGATACATGAAATAATGCCAACATATGTTCTCTTCTTTTATTACCAGGTTGATCTGGAGTCCTCCCTGGGAAAGTCCCATGTAATCACAAAAACAACACCTTCCTCACAGCAAGGAGGGTATGTTAATAGATCTCTAATATAAATGTTGCTGTGCCAAAACTGTGGCATATTAATCTCAACATGAAACATGACCGGAGCCCTCGCCTATTATCAGTATTTTGGCATACTGTGCATTCATCCCAACTATATTTTGATGTTATTATATTGTTTTATCCTCTAAATAATTCATCCTCTTGAAGCTTTCCAATTAATTGTATGCATTTGTGTTTCAAGGATGGAGTTTCGCTTCTTGGAGACTTGTTTACTCTTCATGGAAACCAATACATCAGGGAGTGGACCGTTTGAATCAAGGAACTGATATGGGTGATTAACTTACTAGTGAAACTGTGTAAACCAATATTTTATTGAATATGAAAAAGATATTTATATTTTTTTGATTCCAGATACTACTGCAATGTATGTGACTGTGTTGTGAAAGATTCTATAAACTTCTTGGATCACATCAATGGCAAAAAACGTAAGTAGTTATGAAAGACTACTGTCGCCCCTAGCAGGGAAGAATTGACAATATTGTCATTAGATGGACAAATTAATATACATGTACCAGTGCTTACATGGATGGATTACCGTTTTCTGGAGAAATACGGCTGATTATTTCCTTTGATCTAGGTGATTATCTCCCTTGATGTGCTTTTGAGAATTAAACCAGATGAACTCCCTTGATACACTTTCAAGAATTTAAGCTGATCGTTTGTCTCATGTGTTCTTGAGAATCAAGCTATTTTCCCTCGATGTGCTATTGAGAATCAAGCTGGTATCTCCTTTCGTGTCCTATTGAGAATTCCTACCAGCTTACTGTGATATAATATTAAGCCAGCTACACGGTTAATACTTCAGATAAGATTTCCCACACATACTGGAAATTAAAGGCATACACGATAGATGCATATGATAACACGAAAGTGCCAGTTCATTACTCATGTGGGCCTGGCAATGCAATGGACCACACAAATTGGTCATCATATTGAAGGTGATGAAATATTCGGTGTATTACAAGATGTCCATTGATAAATATTATGAAAATATTCACATGTTTCGAGGGGAATATACAGTTTTGTTGCCCCGAGGATGTGCATATAACGGTATATTCCAGTACATTCGAGGGGCAACAAAACTGCATTTACCCTTCAAAACAAGGCAATAATTTCATTATTATATTTATCAACTTAACTCTTTGCTAATCTATTATCCCTCAAGCTAAATATTGTTGGCTGTTTTATTTTGCAAGGTCGCAATCTCACTGAGCTGAGTTGGTTGTTTTTAGTGGGCAATCGCATGCAACATAATTTATCGTGCACGAGATTCCACTGATTCCGAGCTTCACTACTGTCCTGGTAATGTCGCAATGCTTATATTAGTTGGTCGATGACAGTGATTAGTTACTCCAATAATGTTCTTGAGTACGATTCTACTATACAGTTAGAGGGGGAAATGTTCATATCTGCTGTATTCTGCAGCTCAGATCAGCTCGATGAACTGCTCCGTGATCTGCTGTTGGCACCGCGAGTGAGAGAACGGGGCAACCTCTGTTGTAATTATCCCTCCTTGGTGTATATTCCATTTGGGGAATATACAGTTTTATCTCATTACAATTTATATAGGGATACACGCTAATTAATATAATAATGGCAATTGTCTTCCTGGTATTGTCTTCCTTCCAGACTTGACCAGAACTAGATTGAATAACAAGCAGCGGCAAATACAGGTGTCTAAGTTGGGTGCCAGTGTAACTTATAAAAAATAACTTTTTCAGTGATTTGAAGCTGACCCCATGCATCAAAGGAAACTCAGATAAACCTAGGAGATAAACCTGCCAGATATGATCATTTCCCTACTACAAAGTTATCTCCTCTAGCTGGCTCAAAACTCTATTTTAAAGATGGCCATCCTACATCCGCTACAGAAATTACAGAGGGAAAACATTTTACTCGGCTACATGTAGGTTTCTCTGGAAAGACGGCAAATCTCCTAAAAACAGATATTTTTTGTTAGATACAAGAAAAAACAACCTATCTTGTTGAATAACTGCATATTGAAGTAGTGTTTGTGCAAAATGGTTGATTTGAAGGTGAAAACGGCTAATTTTCTCTGCAAACATACAAAACCAGTCCAGAACCAAAGAAATTTTTAAACAGAAATATTTGCCATGTCAATGGATAGTTGTTTTCCGATGAATATTTGTGGTTGTCTGAAGACGGGTCTGGTTCTGCAGTGGCTAAACATGTTTACAGAGAGAAAATTGATGATTTTGCACAAATACACTGATTTAAGATGGTGCTCAGGAACCCGAAGACCCATTGCCCCATAATCAATCGGAGCAAACAACCAGATTGTATTTTCTAGGATAACTGAAAAGTGTCTTCCATACTGAATATTCAGTTTGGCTCTTAAACTGCAACTCATTGACCCAATGGGGTCTAACCTTCACAAAACCATGTCAGTTCCTTTCACTCATTATCATAGATAATCATTCATGACCATTTTGCAAAGGTTGTGAATTGGTTTAATATATTTTGTTAAGCAAGACATTTCTATTTTTGTTTATTTTAATGGTTGTTAATTTCTGGTTGTCATCCTGTCTGAAAAATCTAACTGGTGACTGGGGTATTACCACACCTCAGTGAGTTGGTTGTATCAACTTGTATGAAGTTTGAGAGAATTCAAGTTATCTCCATTGGTTTGGTTTTGAGAATGAAACTGATTGTCTCCCTTGATGTGCTTCTGAGAACTCAATCTGATTACCTCCCTTGATGTGCTTCAGAGAATACCTAACAATTTTCAAGAAGAAATTGCAATAGGGAATGAACATCAGACCTTGTATAATGGATTCATACAGATTCTCCAACATGCTCAAGATTTTGATAAATGTATCTAAATGTTATTATACCCCCCGACACGTAGTGTAGGGGGCGTATACTGGTTTCAGCTTGTCCGTCCGTCCGTCCGTCTGTCTGTCCGTCCGTCCGTCCGTCCGTCCGTCTGTCCGTCCGTCCGTCCGTCTGTCCGTCCGTCCGTACGGATGTCCGTATGTCCGTCCGTAACATTTCGTTTCCGGAGCATAACTTGACAACCGCCAGTTGGATTCCTCTCAAATGTGGTAGGCATCTACCATACCATGAGACCTTGCTTGGGATTGCGTTTGGCGCATGTGCGTCTACAGGTGGCGCCACCTAGGGTCATTCCGTAACATTTCGTTTCCGGAGCATAACTTGACAACTGCTACTTGGATTCCTCTCAAATTTGGTATGTAGCTACCTTACCATGAGACCTCGCTTGGGATTGCGTTTGGCGCATGTGCGTCTACAGGTGGCGCCACCTATGGTCAAAAGTTTCTCATGTCAGTCCGTAACATTTCGTTTCCGGAGCATAACTTGACAACCGCTACTTGGATTCCTTTCAAATTTGGTATGCAGCTGCCATACCATGAGACCTCGCTTGGGATTGCGTTTGGCGCATGTGCGTCTACAGGTGGCGCCACCTAGGGTCAAAAGTTTCTCAAGTCAGTTCGTAACATTTCGTTTCCGGAGCATAACTTGACAACCGCCAGTTGGATTCCTCTCAAATTTGGTATGCAGCTACCATATCATGAGACCTTGCTTGGGATTGCGTTTGTCGCATGTGCGTCTACAGGTGGCGCCACCTAGGGTCATTCCGTAACATTTTGTTTCCGGAGCATAACTTGACAACCGCTACTTGGATTCCTCTCAAATTTGGTATGTAGCTGCCTTACCATGAGACCTCGCTTGGGATTGCGTTTGGCACATGTGCGTCTACAGGTGGCGCCACCTATGGTCAAAAGTTTCTCATGTCAGTCCGTAACATTTCGTTTCCGGAGCATAACTTGACAACCGCTACTTGGATTCCTTTCAAATTTCGTATGCAGCTGCCATACCATGAGACCTCGCTTGGGATTGCGTTTGGCGCATGTGCGTCTACAGGTGGCGCCACCTAGGGTCAAAAGTTTCTCAAGTCAGTTCGTAACATTTAGTTTCCGGAGCATAACTTGACAACCGCTGCTTGGATTCCTCTCAAATTTGGTATGTAGCTACCTTACCATGAGACCTCGCTTGGGATTGCGTTTGGCGCATGTGCATCTACAGGTGGCGCCACCTAGGGTCAAAACTTTTTCTTGTCGGTCCGTAACATTTCGTTTCCGGAGCATAACTTGACAACAGCTAATTGGATTCCTCTCAGATTTGGTATGTAGCTACCTTACCATGAGACCTTGCTTGGGATTGCGTTTGGCGCATGTGCGTCTACAGGTGGCGCCACCTATGGGCAGAATTTTCTCAGTTGGTCCGTAACATTTCATTTCTGGAGCATAACTTGACAACGGCTGATTAGATTCTTCTCAAATTTTGTATGTAGCTGCCATACCATGAGACCTAGCTCAGGATGTTGCATATGCGTCTACAGGTAGTAAGTTTAATATTTCACTTCCCATTTACTTCCTTTTCCTCTTCAATATGGTTATCCAGATGACAGTAATTCGCCTATCTGTTGCAACAGCCCATTTCAAGTCTACACGGTTCTAGTGGTAACAACAGTTAGGTAAAACACAATATGCCTGCATAACCCCATTCTCAACAATCATTATTAACATCAATTTTCTGAACAATCCATTAAACTCATCTGAGTATCGTCACGACACATGCATAGACAATCCGTTAACCGCACTCCAACCGAGCGAGGTCTCATTGTCAACTAGTTACATACTGTGCCGCCACTCATAACATGTATACTTATATTCCTCTACAAATACTCGTCAATTCCTATCAAATGTGCATCCGGGGGGTATCTTGTAAGCATGCTTACTGATGATTTCCACTGCCACAATCCCATTCAGCTTACTCGTGAAACGTTAACCACCCCCATGTATCTATGCCCTTACGGGGGGTATCTTGTAAGCAGCCTTACTGATCATTTTGATCAAATGTGTGCATCCCTCAGACTATGCTCTAGTTTTTACAGCAATAGACTGTTTCTCAGATGATAAAGTAGGACGTGTTCACCCAATCCATTGAAATGTCTCAATATTTTTCATCAGAATACCATGCAATCATACAGATATCAGGTCACCAGATATAGGAATGGGTTATAGGTTTATTATATAGCTGCATATTCAAGTTTTTTTTTTTTTTTACAGTGGTGATCACTGACTTTGTATACCTTTTATTTTATCTTTACAGATCAACGGAATTTGGGCATGTCCATGAAAATAGAACGATCCTCTTTAGATCAGGTAAAGAAAAGATTTGAAATAAATAAGAAGAAAATAGAAGAAAAAAAGAAAGATTATGACTTTGAAGAAAGAATGAAAGAGCTCCGGGAAGAGGTAAGACTTACCTAATACCTCAGTTTTATTATGGGGATCCATATTTAGATCATTGATTTCATTTGCTTGCTATGGATTATCACAATTTTATATTACAAAGAATTTGGGAGAACGTCCATGGAAATGAGGAGGTGAACACAATTATGATTCAGGGTTCATACACTTAAAGCAGATAAAATTTCCCAGGACTTTCAAGGGCAATAATTTTAATTTTCCAGGAGTCTTTAGTGCAATAACTGACAACAAAGGTGAGCAAATTCAGGAAGTTCAGGAACAAATTTTGGCACAGTTACGCGTGACATCAGATCCTCAGTTCTCCCAGAAGACAAAAGTGTAGTTCTTCCAGGAGTTTAACTTTATTGTTAAGCAGTTTCCAGGACTTTACAGGTTAGCAATTGAATTTAAGGAGTTTTAAGGGCTCTCCAGGAGGCGTATGAACCCTGATGATTATTATAGAACCAATATTCTTGCAATTGTCATTTGAAACACACAATCTGTTCAATTAGAGAAATCCTGTTTCAACTTTGTGCTATAATAAAGCAAATTTCATTTGACAGGAAGAAAAGCAGAAGGCTTACAAAAAGGAGAAGAGGAAGGACAAGAAACGTAAAGCTGACAGTGATATTGATGGAGCAGAAATGGACCCAGATATGGCTGCTGTTATGGGATTTTCGGGATTTGGGTCATCCAAAAAGTCCTAGGATATTTACGTTCCTTGGTGGAAAATGATATAACAACACACTATTTGTGAGGACTGGATGTATGAATGTGAATGGATAAATGCATGGAGAGTCTTTGTTTTATGCAAGATGAGAGAGTATGTTATTTCCTTCTGACATGTCTGACCAATGGTTGGTGATGTGAAGTATTGGAGAGCATAATCAATCTGATACAGAGGGAGAGTCGTATGGATTCTCACTCATCCTTCGTCAAGATGTTACTTTATTGACAAACTCAGAAGGGATGTCTGACTGGAGGAGAAATCCATGAAGTCATTGTATCATTGACACTGTAGATTTTGTGGAAGTTCTAAGATGTCTTCACTTGTAACTGTACCATCATCAACAATTATCCCCATCAACCAACATCAGTTCTCAAACATCTGTAAAATCTGATTAAAAACAGATCGACACTGGTGTGAGTAGATCTGTCTCTCTTCATATGTTGAGATTGTTTTTTGCTCGATTTGAGGCAGTACACCCATAAATTCCCAACTCAAGTATAGTTAGATAGATAGTGCCAAATAGATAGTGCTTCGAGGAAGCTTGAGGTAGAAGAATTTGGTTGAGTTAACAACCAATGTACAGCACAAATGTCCCCACATGATGTTATTTCATCCTACATCAACATCAAAACCATATAGCTGAGCCCACTCCTATGCAACCTAGTTTTGATAATTCTTGGAAAAATAAACAAATTTCATAGATAATTATTTATCCTTATTTGTGAAGGTTATGGGTCAGTAAATATATTTAGCTGTAGAAAGACGATTCTGATTTTGTTTATTTTGAAGCTTGTCCATTTCCTGTGACTTGGTCATATCCCTCAGGTGGTTCCTTAGAAACACACCTGTCATATCACATGAGTTTTGTTGATTGGTTAAATATGATGTAGCTGTCAATCGTGTCATTGAGTCACCGAACATCATTGAGATACTAAATTGTCCAGATCCAAACTACCCCATCATGGATCTGGTTTAATCGGATTGACATTTGTCACAAACAAAATACAGGCTCTGGATCAAAATCCTGTTGATTATTTCTTGAACTAGTTTAACTATATTGCCTGGTGGGCAACTCTACCATAATGGCATCAAAATTTCTTATTTTTCTGGTGCATTTTAAAAGTAAATTTTGGCATTGTGGGCAAATATTTCTGTTGGTTTTCATGGTTTTGTGTCTTATTGCATTGGGTACCAATATTTGTATGTACAAATCATTGCATAACAACTCAACTGTACTCCAGCATTATTTCTGCAACTAGTAGTAAATGATGGAGGGGGAGGGCAAAGAGGATGACCTGTTTGAAGGGGGAAAGGGTAGGAGGTGGTGATCAAAATAATTATTCGTAAATATTGATATCGGTTTTTTAAGATTACATATTGTTTTCAATATGCACCAATCATTTACCCTGTATGTACGCTTGTTCTCATGATAGTATGTTACGCTTACATATCGGAGTACATCTACAATGCAACAGATTTGTAACCCATTTTAAGTGTGTACCAGAAATCACTCAAATGTACAGATTTCCTTGTTTCTCACAATAACTCATTTTAGTTCAAAATAAAATTTATTTGTAATGTATTCCAGGAATTGTATAACTTATAACACGAGGTCCATGCAATCCTCCCTGTTCTCCTACTTTTCGAGAAATTAATCCTACTTTGTCCATTATTTGTCCTACTTTTTTTTATCAACATCAACTGTTAAATATACAGTTATGTAGAATATGGCTACAGTAGACAAAAGGTCTGAAAGGGTGTGGCTCCTCTGGAGCTTATTAGTCGGGCACTTTTTCGATTCGATGAAATATTTTGATATTTATAGGTTATCCATTCAAAATAGTCCATTCATATTCTGGAAAGTTGACACAATGGGAATTTCTGCCTTGATGTGAGACAGTGTGTGTCTTCCCTTACTGCTTTTAGGTGTAGTTTAGGTGTACACATCATCTGCCTTTAGGTGTACACCTAAACTACACCTAATAAAATAGGTGTAGTTTAACTGTAGATTAGGTGTAGTTGAGGAGTATCCAAATATGTAAATTAGTTTAGGTGTACCTCATACACCTCAACTACACCTAAAATAGACCTAATCTACACCTAAGTTTAGGTGTACATCTGAGGTCTGTAAGGGTAATGCAATAAGGGAATTCTACTTGAACCATATTTAGATGTATTGCTTTTTATACCTACCAAGAGATCAATGATTAAACAAGGATGCCTCGAGAGAGTTTAGCCCAGCCTGGCTTAAGCTGAAAGACAATAATGACAATGTGATAGGCCATTGATGTTCGCAGAGGATAGAACACACTGCATGGTGCAATATGTGCCAGAAAACCATCGATGTATAACTGTCCTACTTTTTTGGGGGGCAAATGTCCTACTCTTTTTGGAGGGGTCTGCTGGGAGGCCTGTCCATGTTATAACGTACATGTGCATGCATATACGTGTATGTTTATTCAAGAAATTTGAATATTGAGGAATCGGGCATCACCGAGGTACTAGCCAGTGTACCAAATAACTCCCAAACATTCTGAGATAGGCCTACGACTGGGGAAGTATGAACGACCGGATATACTAAGGTTGAGGAAAAGGGACAATGAGTTTCGACAGTTAGTACACATCACATCCACAAGGTATTAAGCATGGAGCAAATAGGTTTCAAAGTGTTTATACAGCCGTCGATATTGCGATCAGGATTTCCGTCCGTCTGTTAACTTTTGCTTGTCCATGCGATGTCTCCAGCTCCAAATGTTGGATATACCGTACGTACCCATAGATCAAAGAGGAACCCTATTCATTTTGAGATCAAAGGTCCAGGTCACTGTGATTGAAATTTTTTGTTATGGTATAAGTACAGTTCGGACTCGATGTGGATTGTGATGGCAAAAAAAGTCCTGTTTTTGTTTTACCCCTCTACCAAGTTTGATTGAAGGGCTCGGTCCGTCCGTCTGTTTCTCCAGCTTGCTTGTTAACACAATACAGGCCTGTAAGTGGCTCACAGTGAAAATGTAGGATGAAATTTGCCAAAATATAGGAGAAATATAGGAATTTTCCTAATAAAATATAAGAAAATATAGGGAATAAAAGAGTGTAAGACAGGTCATTAATACATTATATGTTCCAAACTTGGTAGTTTTCTGGTGTTTAATTAAATTATTTCCACTGACTGCAGTCATAGTGGTGGCGATTGAGAAGATCTGTTCTGCTGCTTGGTTCAACAAATAGAGATTTAAAGTTTTTACCCCTCGGCCATTTCGGCCTCATGGGTATTGTCGTTGCCATGTACGTCCGTCCGTCCGTCTGTACGTCTGTCCGTTACCGCATTTTAGGCAAACCACTTGAGACACAACCACCAAATTTTGAACACTTATCTAGTGCTAAACCAGACACCTATTGAAATTAGCTTCCTCGGCACATACTTTACAGAGTTATGCCTCTTTACACATATATTAATTTCTGTTTCTGTCCTATATGCTTGAATGTAACCAACTATATCTGCAGAACTTTGTTCGATATAGCTATTATATTTTGAAAACTTATTTATATTGTATTCTAGAAGCTGTTATCTCTGATTTTGTGATAAATGCTTAAATTAAACCAGTTATATATCATTAACTGTGTTTGGTACAGCTACCAAATTATGAGGAAATTTTTTTATCCAGTTGTAGTCTAGAGACCTATAAATGAAATAGTGGTCTCGGCCGTATTTTATGGAGTTATGCCCCTTTCGGATGTATAATAATCTCCGATTTTGTGATCTGTAGTTGAATGTACAAGTTATATCTGAAGATCCGTGTTCAGTACAGGTGCTAAATTTTGGAAACTTATTTATCTACTTGTATTCTTACCCCTCGGCCATTTTGGCCTCTGGGTATTGTCATTGCCATGTACGTCCGTCTGTTACCGCATTTTAGGCAAAACTGCTGGAGACACAACCACCAAATTTTTAACACTTATTTATCTAGTACCAAGTCAGATGCCTATCGAAAGTGGCTCCCCTCGGCCCATATTGTACAAAATTATGCCCTTTTACAGGTATATTAATTTCTATTTTTGTCATATATACTTGAATGTAACTGTAATACTTAGCATGCTTAGTTCTATACTCTATACACTGATCTGTTGATACATCCATACCCTGCAAATTGTAAATTACCTTTAGCTTGATTATTCCACAGAGCAGGGCTCGAATTAGGAAAAAAAAAACGCATGCACACTGTGCACCTTAATTATGTAAGCACATGCACACCAAATAATTTACATGCACAACAACTGAACAACTCCGGAAATTGAACAACTATAGATTTTATGTCGCATTATCAAACTCCAGACAGACTTGACAGAACATTTTATTAGTGTCCTTGTCATGTTTTAACCAGAATCTACTTGTATTGTTTTTCCACGAGTCCTGGAATCTGTAAAGTTTTGCAGGCTTTGGCGCATTCTGCTGCGATGGTTGTTGTTGTTCCTGGTGTTGTGTATGTGACGTGTCTAAAGGATTATTTTTGTCTCTGACAGTTGCTGGAGCCTCAGCGACCGTCACGCTATCAACTTCCTCCAAGACAGCAGGTGGTTCCACTCGTTCACTGACAGATCTGGGGCGCTTTGTCCCAGCGCTGAAAAACGTTTGAATATTTGTTTGATTGTTTCGTTTCATTTTGAGTTTTGTTGACACGAGGTGACAAATACACGGCCGACTGATATTGCTCCTAATATTAATATCACGCATGAAGATGGAAGTGGACGTAAATTATTTCCCGGGTAAATTGAAATTGAAAGCAGGGGCAGTAACTAAGTAGATGACCACCATAGGAACCATGCCAGACAATGACGACGAAGTAGTCTCCCCTGCATTGAATAACGCTTTGTCCGGGGTATTATTCCTCAACCCTCCTGCAGTCACATTTTCGCAATTCTGTTGTAAAAAAACATGTCGGCCAAGTGAAAGTTCAATCAGCGGTATACTATGAAGTTTGGCTCAAATTTGATGGATCGCTCTTTGGTAGGGCATCACTTTACTCTTTACATTAATTTTACATAATTAACTGTTGAATAAAGCTACATGCACACGGTGCACCTGTTGTTGAAAAAGCACATGCACTGACGAATATTCACATGCATTCGTGCATGTGTGCATTGGCAATTTCGAGCCCTGCAGAGTACTATCTCTTCCCCAATTCACACTACACATGGGTCTCAATCACTTGGGGAAAGCCGAGGGGTTTTGTTTAGATCAATCTCATATTCGTAATTGCCGAGCGAAGCAAGGCAAAATTTCTTTTCTGAAATGTATTTCCTCATGCCAGTTTGACTCATTTCAGAGCATTGGTGAAAGTTTTCATGAGAAAAAGTCAAAATAAGGAAATTTAGGAGGTTTTGAGTAAAATATAGGAATGACACAAACATATAGGAAAATATAGGAGGCACTTGCAGGCCTGACAATATCTCTGGACGGATTATAGCCAGGCTTTCTTAATTCATATAACATTATGCAACTGGTGATGGGTCAGAAGCCAAGTGAAGATGACTGACCTTGACCTATTTTATCTAGCTCAAATTTGTGTAAGGAAGGAAGGATTACATCTAGGCTCTCCAAATTCATACCATATGCAACTGGTGATTGACTAGAAGCCTTTCCAATTTGATTGGCCTTGCTCTATTTTATGAAGGTCAAATTCTAGTTATTGGGAGTATCTAAAGGGATCATGGCTCAGCTCTTCAAATTTACACTATGGTATATATGCAACTGGTAATAAGAAGTCTGGTCAAGTTGACCGACCTTGACCTACTCCATCAATTTAATACAATATGTAAAAGGGTTATAGTTAAGCATTATATGGGCATATTGAAGCCCATAAGATTACTTTTACCAAAACAATATAAAACTCACCAAATTTGGATATCGCTGTCATATTTTATGTATGAAAGGAATTCCCCTTAAGAATATCACCAAAACTGTGGGGAAAAAAGAACAAACAAATGCCCATTTTCGCATAATATTTTTTTACCTCATTTCTCAGTGCAAATTTAGAATATGAAAATTTGTATTTTCTCTCTTGAGCTAATAAATTAAGTAAACCTGATGAAATTATATTTTCGGTTCATAAACGCAACTGACTGCAAATTTTTCACTCAAAACAAACCCCTCCTTTCAGTCCTCTTGACATATTGTGCCTGACAGCACTGCACTATTGAGGTACCTTTTCCAGGTAGACTTCTTTTATTATGGTAAGAAAACGCTACCCTGCCATAGCCTTTCATATAATAAGGACACTGGCAGAATTAGGGGCATTCTACATCTGAAAATTCCAATTAGCCATCTTCATGCTATATAGCTTCAACTGTCTGAAAAAAAAAAAAATGCTTGCCTGGAACTATAAGGACATGTGTGAATCTGTTACCGTGGTTAAAGTCATATCTTGAATGTGTCCAAAAGTATCTACGTCAATTCCATTAGATGAGGCTCTTCAACTTCCCGATTTTATCTATCTCTCTCTCTCTCCCTTCTACATTCTGCAATATTCACTTTTGGATGTATCTCATATTTCCAAAAGACCGCACTGCGGTGGTCTAGTTGTTGGTGTCTGTCTTCCAATTGGGATGTCCTGGCATTGATCCTAAACTTAAACATTGGAATTAGAGCATTTCCACAAAGTGGATGCTCTTATGTTTTCATGAGAAACGGCTCCACCAGATCCGCCGTGACTTTAAACGTGAATATCTCTGAAACCGTTTAATATTTTCGGGTCAGACTTGGTGTGCTATCTCCTTAGGCCTGGGAAATTTGTCTGTTTGTGTTTCGATACTCGCTGCTTACCACTAGGTGGCGTTGTAATCAGAGCATAGGTAAACCTTTCTCTGACGATTTCGTCTGAACGGCTTGTCTGATTTCTTTGAAATTTTATTACAATGGTCTTGAAGGATAGTCAATGTGCTGAACAGGTTTTGGTGTAGCTGGCATAATTATAAAAGCAAGTTTTTTGTGTCTCAAAAAAAAGAAGTTTTTTGTGAAATGAAAATTCACCAATTCGCTTAGAGAAATATTTAAAAACTGTTCTATTCTAGGTTGCCAAGCATAAATATAGGATTGCTTACATGGTACTTGCCTTTCGGTGCGAACCAAATTGCCATTTAAATGAAAAATCTCATTTATCTGACTTAACGTCAAAACCAAGTTTTTTCCATTGAACTCTTATGTGCCATCTCCCTAGGGCATTAGATTTCACCCGCTTGTTTTTCGTGGCATTTGGTCATCACTAGGTGGCGCTATATACATGAATGCAGGCAAACATGTGTAACATATCTTCTGAACAACGTGTTTGATTTCCATGAAATTTGGGTATAATCATCTTGCAAGATAGGCAAAGAACTGACAAGATTTTGGTGGTGTTGGCGAATCATGGAGATGCATTTTTGCATCTCAAAATAAGATTTTGTTTTCACAAAAATGGAAATTTGCTTCTTAATCAGGGAAAAGTAATTCTATTTTGCTAAACATGAATGTAAGATCCCCAGTGTTATAATTCACATCCCTTGTAAGCCAAATGGTCATTTTTTTAAATATAGGAAATTCTCATGACTGAGTCCAATATATACATTCCCCAGGCCACATCTGAGGAGTTTGCTTCGTCATGTAAGTTTGTGATATTGTTCATCATTGGGTGGCACTATAGACAGTAAACTTGTATAGCACAATTTATTGGTATTTCATCTGTTCGTGAAGTTTATTATTGTCGGGCGGACAAAGGATTTCAAAGGACTGAATTTTTGTTTTGTTTTTTTTTGATTGAAATTGAAGGGCCACCTCTCATTTGGATTTTGCAGCCCATCAACATAATGCTTGATTTATATCTCATTATACATTCTTTTTTACAATTACTAATTTTACTAACATTATGGTTTAAGAATAGATTGAAAGCACATTAGTGCTGTTAGCGCTGGCATACTCATGTTGCATAGGGTAAAGTCAGCTAAATATATCTAAATCTAGGCTACATCAACCCCTGCTTACACACATAACTAAAATCCAGTCAGATAAAATATGCTGCCATCAGTGTATGGTCAGTATGGAGAATTGCAAGGACTCAAGTGGGCTTGAAGTCCGGCCATTTTGGTCAAATAGACATAATGTAACACTGATATTCTGCTTTAATACCTTTTCAGGCCTCATATTGTATGAGGCATGTATGTTGACCATTCAGTTAATAAAACCTGTAATGGTTGACTTATTGCATAATGCACTTTACATAAGTGGACTACTAGACTGCTTGTGTCAACAAAGTAAACACTTCATTTCCCAATCAGTACTTCAAAGATTTTTGAAGTGGAACTTATACATACCTGCTATATGGCACATCCCACCTGGGAAATTTTTACATGTTCTATATCTAATTGAAGTAATCCATTGGAACCACTGATGATTTTCCAATAATAGAGAAGAAAAGCAACTCCGAGTAGGGATGACAATTTCATTCTGTATATTTCGCTATTAGTTATAGCATCTTCAGCAGTGAACAAAGTTACAAACAGCTCCATAGGCACAGTATATATACAAGGCATAATGTGATCTTAGCCAATACACATTTATGAATAGGTAAGCCAGTAAATTATGTCATTCAGGTTGGACGAATATTAAAATGCGGTCATTTTCATAAATTGTTAAATGTTAACTCTTTCCCCCATATAAGCGGGTTTTGACGGATTGTGTCGATCCCCATATAAGCGTGTTTTGACGGATGTTCGCCTAACCCATGAAGACGGATTTTGACGTGTCACTGAGTTCCCATGTGATGGATTACTTTGCAATTTTTTCGCGTTTACTTTGAGTAAAACATAATTAAAACTATACATTTTCAGAAAGCCAAAATTTAAATAAATCTGACTTGTATACGGTTGGTTTGTTTTGTAATACGGGTAAAATGAAATCAGGAGAGGAAGAAAAATAATTGACGTAAAATGCGCGATTCAACACCAAATGAGTTTGGCATGCTCTAAGATAAACGTTCGAAAAATAGTAAAATCTGCTTCCAAATTCCTGAATATTTCACGTAACGCGAGCATAAACTACCAAAGTATCTAACCTTGATGACTAGCTCGTCAAATCTGCTCATCTGAGTTTATTTTACATATTTTCCCACGACGAATTTCTTCGTGGTAAATGTCTTATCCGCCATTCTTTCCCAGCCGGTCTTTTGTCCGACAGTGACCATAGCAATCTCACGTTCGGCTATTTCCGTATTGGCGGTTTTCGCAGCTAAAGTGAGTTCTGGGGCTAGATTGTGACCATAGCGACTGCATCACCACGTGACCTCTTCCTCCAATTACGCCGGACCTCCCTCAACCTTGGCCAATCAGTGAGCTGTCTTTTTTCACCTTATGAATATTTATTATCATCGTCATTCTGCATCCGGGAAGTATATGGGACTTTTTCAGTTTTATGTCGTTCAAAACCTGCTATATCGTTATATCTGTCAAATCCCGAATCTAGGGAGAATTAGCTTTACGATGGTATAGAATAACCTAGGAATTGCAGCGAAACAACAACAGAACGCTGCAAAACGTGACTAAAATGCGACAATTTCTTCGCCTTTTTTCGTGATTTCCAACAGACGGAAAGCAGACACAACACATTTTCTCGCAAGATTACTAATTTTTAGAATAAATGTTGCTGATATTGGTATAAAACGTGAACAAATTACGTAGAATGGGTCTGTGGAAGACCATTGGTAAATATTTCTCCACATGACATGGGACATAAAACGGGATATTTTACATCGCGGGAGAAGTATGAAAATTGAAATGTCTCCATGGGTTAAAGACCTACGCCATTACACATCTATTATGGGTCAGAGAGAGAAAATTCCCCACAAGTCTAAGGGGGAAAGAGTTAAGCAATAACTTGACAGCGATCTACAAATGATGTGATTCAGGTGATACAATACACACTCTAATTGATGAAAACAATACATAATCTGCTTATCCGGCAAGAACTAAGTAAACTGTGCATAAATGAATAAAGTATGGTGATATAGTGAGTATGTACCTACATTGAATATTTCTACAGGTCATGAAGTTTGGATAAGGACTGTCATTTTAAGATAATATAGGTATAATTTTCTTAGCAATCCACATCAGAGTTGATGGAAACCTCCAAATGTTGTAACTTGCATGTTTCATAATTGTATATTCCCATGCGAGTTATAACATTTGTGGAGTGTGTATTGTAACACCTGAATCACACCATTTGTAGATCACTGTCAGGTTATCGCTTAACGTTTAACAATTTCTGAAAATGGCGGCATTTTAATATCTGTCCAACCTGACTGACATAATTTACTGGCTTACCTGTTCATAAATGCGTATTGGCTAAGATCACATTATGCCTTGTATATATACTGTGCGTATGGAGCTGTTTGTAACTTTGTTCTCTGCTTAAGATGGTAGAACTAATAGCGAAATATACAGAATAAAATTGTGATCCCTACTCGGAGTTGCTTTTCTTCTCTATAATTGAAGTAAAATGGTGTGTTCTGGTGAATTTTGATAGAATATTTAGACTTTGAAGGTGATATTTAATAATGCTCAAAAATGAACTGAATTTTCCTTGTCATCTGTCTGTCTGTTTCTCTGTGGGTCTCTCTGTCTGCCCATCTTTCTTGTCATACCACATATGCAGCTGATGATGGATCAGAAGCCTAATTAATGAAATTGACTGACCTTCACCTGTTTTATTGAGGTCAAATTTAGCATTAGCAATAATTAGAGCATTTCCACAAAGTGGATGCTCTTATGTTTTCATGAGAAACGGCTCCGCCGGATCCGCCGCCGCAACTTTAAACGTGAATATCTCTGAAACCGTTAAATATTTTCAGGTCAAACTTTGTGTGTTATCTAATTAGCCCTGGGAAATTTGCCTGGTTGTGTTTCGATAGCTGATGCTCACCACTAGGTGGCGTTGTAGTCAGAGCATAGGTAAACCTTCCTGTGACGATTTCGTCTGAACAACTTGTTTGATTTCTATGAAATTTTATTACAATGGTCTTGAAGAATAGGCAATGTGCTGAAAAGGTTGTGGTTTAGCTGGCATAATTATAAAGGCATGTTTTTTGCATTTCAAAAAAAGAAGTTTTTTTGTGAAATAAAAATTTACCATTCGCTTGGAGAAATATTTAAAGATTGTTCTATTCTATGTTGCCAAGCATAAATGTAGGATTGTCGACATGATAATTTTTTTTTGGTGTGAATCAAATTGCTATTTAAATGAAAAATCTCAATCATCAACGCCAAAACATCCATAACCATTATCATGATTAAAATTTTTTCCATTGAACTTTTATGTGCAGTCTCCCTAGGGCTTTAGATTTCACCTGCTTGTTTTTCGTGCTATTTGGTTGTCACTAGGTGGCGCTATAGACATGAATGCAGGTAAACATGTGTAACATCATATCTTGTAAACAACATGTTTGATTTCCATGAAATTTGAGTATAATGATCTTGCGAGATAGGCAAAGAACTGACAAGATTTTGGTGGTGTTGGCGAAATCACGGAGGCGCGTTTTTGCATCTTAAAATAAGATTTTTTTATGGTATACCTTGGTAGGAGACAATTCAAACTAGTAAACTTTATCTCAATTTTTTTAATTTTTGCCTGGTTTTGTTTTTATAACTATTTTACTAAAATAAATTGAAAAAAATGTACTTTTTTACGGTCGTTTGTCTTAAAAGTTGGATAATTAAAAAACGAAGCCGAACTTACAAAAAGTGAGATAAAGTTTTCTAGATCACCTTATAAGTAACAAGCATGACAAATTTCAAAAGCGTAGCATGGATACTTTTCGAGAAATAAACGTTTGAATTTCGGATTTTGTACCAAAATGAAAGGCTAGAAATCGGGCAAAATGTGTCCAGCTATACATCTGATGAATTAATCCCTATTTTTTGCTTGAATTCTATTGTCAAATACATTTTTAATCTGTCTAATGGGACCTACTCGAATTCCTGTTTATTCTGGATAACTATTACACTAAGTTTTTTTCATCAAGTCGGTTTAAAGTCCAACTTAAACTTACAAAACCTGCTAAAACTTGTTCACACCTGTGTAGATTACTTCACGGCGGGTGTCTGAGTGAAGTGTCACTGTCATAATTAGAAACAAAACTAAGGATGTTTGCATGGTTTTGATCAGAAGGGGGTACATTAATGTAAATAAGTAGGATTAATAGATAATTAGCTTACCATAATACTGCGGAAATGAGTTTTGGAAAGAAAAATTTAACAGACAAAAATAATAGTAGCCAAGCCCAAGCTAAGGCAATCTGTTTAATTGTTCCAGGGCCTCGGAAACTAAATTTTTAATCCTAATATTGAAGCACTTCTATTTATAATTTTTATTTCATTTTTTCACCAAATGTTAGAGGAAATAGTGAATATTTGAATGAAGAAATAAAAAAAAAATGACTTGACCCTCTAAGGGGATAGCTATCCTTAAAATCTTTATGTTCAAACTTTCATAGGAAATATAGAAGTGGCAATTCGAAATTTTATTTTTATTCGATTTTTTAATGTCGGTGGGCCCATGAAACACAAAATAATGTTGGTGTTGCCTCACACTGGGGTTCGACCATTGATGAAGAAATCTTTTCTCAGAGGCACTTCTACCAGGGATGAGTCCTGATTGCTCATCCTCCAGGGGTATGTGCCCCACCCTCTATCCCATCCTAAAAACAATTGCCACCCGTAATAGGGGGTGTGCCCAAATTGGGGAGATCTAAAGCCATGTGACTAGTAACAAATTATGTGTTACAAAATTATCTGGGGAAATGCTCTTCGCCCGTGTTTCACACGAGCTTTAATTTTTAAAGGAGTGAAGATGGGCTCTTCAAATTCATCATACTTGTGCAACATTTTGCTGACTGACTAGAAGCCTATCCCAGTTGACTGAACCTATTTTCTCAAGGTTATATACTTTATATTATGATATAACATGAAATACAGATAGGCATTCTAAATTGATACCACATATGCAACTGATGATGGACCTGAAGTCTATGAATATGACTGACGTTGACCTATTTTTTATCAAGATCAAAACTGTATGTTAAGTCACATGTTAACTACCAACATACACTTCAAATCTAACATTGTCATCATTTTGTTGTGGCTGTGGTTGTCTTCCAGAACAATCTAGCGAATTTTGCATGTGTTCCAACAGCCTCAGCTTTCAACAGTAAGTTAAAACCATGCTGTATCGGCTGAGCTGTTGAAACACCCTCCATTTCCTAGCTCTGATGTACTGCATCACTGTCGAAATATGGGTACCATGACAAAGTGTTAGATCACACGACACAGCCAGTAAAGGTTCCTGATTTACATTGAATGTCATTATTGCCCAAGTAGTATTAGCAGCATTTTACAACAACAACAATTCGCGGACTTAGTGAAAAATTATAGTGAAAGGTATTTATTTTTTGTTGTTTTTCATTTTTATTTGCTGGCATTGTTTCAGATAGAATATACAACAGCCTAATTCATACAATCAGAAATGTCTTTAAAGTCTTTATGTTCAAACTTTCATGGGAAATATGAAATTTTATTTTTATTCGATTTTTTAATGTCGGTGGGCCCATGAAACGCAAAATAAAGTTGGTGTTGCCTCACATTGGGTTTCGCTCATTGGTGAAGAAACCCCTTCTCAGAGGCACTTCTACCAGTGATGATTCCTGATTGCTCATCATCCAGGTGTATGTGCCCCACACTCTGTCCCATCCTGAAAAAAATTGCCACCCCTAATAGTGGGTGTGCCCAAATTGGGGAGATCTAAAGCCCTGTGAGTACGATAAATTCCCCTAATAATTCAATCACAGGAAGTTCACTTTTCAACTCTGTTATTTAAACACAGAGAAAGAGCAACATTCCAATTCTTCATTAAAATTGAAGAAAGTCATTGAATGACAAAATGTGAAACTTTGTAGCTCGTGCCATGAAGACTATTTCCTGATATAACCCATTTTTGCTGCACGTCCGGTGATCGAATTATTAGGGGAATTACCGTACCAAATTATGTGTTACAAAATTATCTGGGGAAATGCTTTTCGCCAATTTTTCAAACGAGCTTTCATTTGATATACTGTCGAGTGTTTCTTCTCTCTCAAAGATTTTCTCCAGTGCTTATACAGGAGAATCAATTGTCCATACTGAGCTCCCAGCTACATGTATTTTCTGAAAGTGCCAGGACCCAAAACGCCAGTTCTTCGAGTTGTGCCATGTCTGCGCTACTAGTGTATAGAGGCTCTGTAAACAATAACAAGGTCCCGTCTGAACATTTCTGAACATTTCATGACCTCAAATTTCACTTCAATTTTCTGGCAGCCATCCGGGCTGGCTGAACCCAAGATCTACCAGCCTTGATCATTTTTTTACCAGCCAGTTTATTTATAATAAATATCATAATGTTGTTGCGTAGTGTCCGCACACCAGGTACATCACATGAACTTAGCGTTTTCATCAAATGATAGCCACTCATGGTTGCTTTGCCATTGTGGTCGAAATGTCCTTTGTCCTTCAAATATAGTTGATTTCTCTCTGGATTTTCTTTCTCTGAAAGATTCGGGCATTTATTTAGCGGATTCGCCCTGCTCTAATACCGCCACATTTTAGCGAGAGCAGCGCGGAAGCTAAAACCTCATTTTTCCAAATATGCACTTCGATTTGCTACTGAAGGTAAATAATTAGCCAGCCACTGGCGAGTGGGAAATTCGAGCCCCGAGGAGCTACATGTATATTAAAGCTGAACTGAAATGCTTAACAGAATATCTAATGAAAATTTATTGAATTCAGAAAAATGCATGGAAACATTTCTACCCAATGTTGTTTGCATTAATTATCGATAACAAATTCTCAAACAATCAAAAACTTAACAGTTGAGACAATCAATATCATCCATCACAAAACAGAGCGTACAAGTCAAAACTGCTGAACGGCTAGGACATTGCACTCGGACAACTCACTGTGTCTGGGTCATGATTCATAAGTGATCCAAAGCTAAATGCATATGTGTCACATTTTCAAGGGGACTGAAATCTTGAACTCTATTGGCAGGAGGTACACACTCCAACATAATGAGAATGTTTTTGAACAGGAGGGTTTCAAGCCTAGACACAGACAGATAACTGTGCCCATCATTTGGGTCATAATAACGATGGACAAATCTGATGTTCTACAAGTTACCAGTCAGAAATTAAACCAAAGAAAATTTACTAACACTTCTACATTCTGTACAAATCTGTCAGCAGTTTGTTATGATGTACACATTGAGACACTTGATTCTACGATTGATTGTATAACATGTCAACAACGTGCATGTTTCCACATCTGATTTTATATAATTCACATTTATATTTCAGCACAAAATGTTACTGGCAATACTGTAAGAATTAGATTCTGTGGACTAAGTAAATATATCAACAAAATATACCATGATTTGATGACTAGATTGCTCATATTCAAAGGCATACAAAATTGCTGGTTGACTAGATTAGCAACTATTTTCAGTCTGTTTCATCTTTTTAAATTCAAACACATATACAAATGTACAACATGCATAATTCATGATGATATTTCCAGGCTAGAATACAGACCTGTGTGTTGATCGAGTAAAGGCTACATGATTATCCATGTCTTACAAACCCATATGAATCTATGCAGAAGCATATTCAGGAACACAGACAAATCAGTCTGCAATTTATACTCTTATCCATCCATTCATACGAAAATATAACGCAGTGATTGCTGAATTGTATGCCCCCAACCCCCCCTTCCGCTTTAGTCCGACACTTCCCCGCCATTGTTCTGTTCTGTATTGCTTGATATTGCACGGACAAGAAACCCAAACGGACAAGGCACTGGCCTCCTATCATGCAAAGTTGATGCTTGTCCATACAATATGGACCGTGATCCAGACTGGATAAATATATGTATATCCCATTCAAAAGGTTTGAAGAACAAAGGGCCATAACTCGTGAAAATATAACCGAAATGCAGACAAACTTTATGCTGCATACCTATGGGGCATTGACCACATATCATGCAAATTTCATACTTGTCCATACAATATTAACCGAGATCCAGTCCGAACAAGTCCCAATTCACAAAGATTTGAAGAACAAAGGGTCATAACTCTTAAAAATATATGCGAAACGCGGAGAAAATTCACGCTGCATAACTACAGGGCACTGGTCACACATCATGCAAATTTCATAATTGTCCATACAATATTAACCAAGATCCAGCCCGGACAAGTCCCAATTCACGAAGATTTCAGGAACCAAGGGCCATAACTCTTGAAAATATAAGCGAAATGCAGAGAAATTTTACGCTGCACAAGCATGTGGCACTGACCACATATGATTCATACTTTCACTAGTGTTTTAAGAGCACTGATGATTCATTGATGTAACATACTACTTTGAAGGCATGATCCATAAAGTACAAGTACATTGCTATGTTAAATTTAACACAAAGAGGGACATAAGATTTTGTGGTAAACTTGACATACCTCACATGCATGAATGTCAACTATTTTATTAAAACTATTGGAGAGCAATGGAACACCCTGCTTTTCATAACTCATTTGGCTAGTTGTGACTATATGGAATGATCTGTCCCAAGCTGTGACAACTGCTGCTCATACATTGTAGTTTGATAGTTTGACCTTCAACCAAATATATCCTGCTGCTCAAACAGAGTAGAGAAGGTACTTGATCCTTCATCACCTGCGCTTGAAATCACCCTGGAAATAAAGAACATCCATAGTTTTGTATAACACACAGGCCCTCAAAAGAGTGTTGGGGAGGGTGGGGGGGTGGTTTTACGGTGAAGTGTCTAAATATGGGGTCTCTCTATGAACCCCATGTTTTATATAGAAACACACCAAGGTGTGCAACGTACTCTGGGTGAAGTGAGAAATAAATGGTTTACCTTCAAACAAAAAACACCAGTATATTTTAGAAGTGTCTCTCTATATATTCCCATTGTCAAATAAATAAATCTGTGCAATTCGCCTGAGACACACCTCCAGAAAACCATACATGGAAGTACCCATTTAACAGAAAATAAAATTTACAACTTTCTACAACTCCCAGAGGCGAACAGCGAAAACAAGGCGACTTTAGGAGAGGAAGTGCCAGTAGACTGCCGGAAATATTGTGCTTTTCTGATGTCACATAGTGAACCGGAGATAATTATATAAAATGAGTATTGTCTATATCAATTTCTGTAACACAAATGGGATACAACATTTGAAATTTGGATATTGGTAGTTTTGATGTACAGTTACCGCAGCAGCTGCACATTCCAAAATTTTCTGTTGTAATTAACAGCAATTCTCCATAATACAGGAGGAAGGCATTCATGCTCCTCCAGAGGCACACATCCACAATGCCTCAGGCTGATTTACCGCACCGATTCTTTATTTGGTACATCATTCCGGAATACATGTCACGCCTCTCGAACCTCATGCTCATCAACACGACCAATCATATCTTATTATGCTGTGATGCAATCACGCAGGTACACAAAACGCTTGCATGTTCATGCTGAATAAAGAATTTGAATTTCAGTCACATGCGACAGACAGCCTAAACAGTAAATGATTGGCCATCGCAACATAAATAGGACCTAGAGACACAAGCCTCATCATGTGCAATGGCTGGACCCGGAGGTAATAAGCAGGGTAAAGCCATCAAGGGATATTGGTCTATGTACTCTCGTCCCTACTGTGTTCAATGCAAGTCTTGACAGAAAACAAGGCATTTTTGAATAAATTAGTCAATGACTTGTTCAGAAATGTCTTTTGTACTATTCCAGTCAAAGTCTAATTTGTTTCATCTCTTCATTCTGAATTACAGTTGATTCTATTAAATCCACAAAATGCCTGGCGCTTATTTGACACCTCCAGCTGCGTTCCTACAGAAAAATTGGGTGGAAGCACAAAGGTCCGTATCTGAGTTAGGCTTCAGAGTTCTTGGCTGGAGCAGGTTCAGAGTAATTCATCCTGCAGGTGTACCCTTGACCCCAGGAGTTTGGATGCCTACCAGAATGAATCTTTGCATTTGATTAGTGTCTTCTGATATAATCTGTCCAAAAACTTGGAATTATAATGTGTGCGTTACAGTTTGGAGATAAGGTGCTTATGCTTTCACAAAACACGGGAGGTTTAATTCTTCCGATGTCTTGTGTCACATTGTGATAACAATAATTTACTGCATAAGCTCTGTACTAACCTTCTGGATGATTTTCTTGAACCTCTCTCTTCTGGTGGGGTCCTATCCTGAAACATCTCACACAATGTCTTACTCAAGATATGAGGAAGAGATCTCTGAAACAAATAAGTAAAAATAGATACAGTATTGCAACATTACCATACTCCTACAGTACTACAGCACTACCATACTGATACAGTATTGCAGCCCAACCATACTGATACAGTACTGCAATACTACTTTACTACTGCTACACTAGTATACTAATACAGTACTACAATACTACCATACTGATACAGTTTTGTAACAATACCATACTGATACAGTACTACTACACTAACTGATACAGTACTACTACACTACCATACTGATACAGTACTGCAGCACAACCATACTGATACAGTACTGCAGCACTACCATACTGATACAGTATTGCAGCATTACCATACTGATACAGTACTGTAACACTACCATACTGATACAGTACTGCAGCACTACCATACAGTACTGCAATACTACTTTACTACTGCTACACTACTATATTGATACAGTACTGCAATACTACCATACTGATACAGTAGTGCTACACTACCATATTGATACAGTACTGCTACACTACCATACTGATACAGTACTGCTGCACTACCATACTGATACAGTACTACTACACTACCATACTGATACAGTACTGCTACACTACCATACTGATACAGTACTGAGACACTACCATACTGATGCAGTACTGTACACTACCATACTGATACAGTACTGCCACACTGCCATACTGATACAGTACTGCCACACTACCATACTGATACAGTACTACTACACTACCATACTGATACAGTACTGCTACACTACCATATTGATACAGTACTGTAGCACAACCATACTGATAAAACTGCCACACTATCATACTGATACAGTACTGCTACACTACCATACTGATACAGTACTGCTACACTACCATATTGATACAGTACTGCTACACCACCAGATACAGTACTGCTACACTACATACTGATACAGTACTGAGACACTACCATGATACTGATACAGTACTGTACACTACCATACTGATACAGTGCTGCCATACTGATACAGTACTGCTACACTACCATACTGATACAGTACTACTACACTACCATACTGATACAGTACTGCTACAGTACCATACTGATAAATTACTGCCACATTATCATACTGATACAGTACTGCCATACTGATACAATACTGCTACACTATCATACTGATACAGTACTGCTACACTATCATACTGATACAGTACTGCTACACTAGCATGCTGATAGAGTACTGCTACACCACCATATTGATACAGTACTGCTACACCACCATACTGATACAGTACTGAGACACTACCATATTGATACAGTACTGCTACACCACCATATTGATACAGTACTGCTACACTACCATACTGCTACAGTACTGCAGCACAACCATACTGATACAGTACTGCAACACTACTAAACTGATACAGTACTGCTACACTACCATATTGGTACACTACTGCTACACCACCAGATATAGTACTGCTACACTACCATACTGATAAAGTACTGCCACACTACCATACTGATACAGTACTGCCACACTACCATACTGATACAGTACTGCCACACTACCATACTGATACAGTACTGCTACACTACCATATTGATACACTACTGCTACATCACCAGATATAGTACTGCTACACTACCATACTGATACAGTCCTGCCACACTACCATACTGATACAGTACTGCTATACTACCATATTGATACAGTACTGCTACACCACCAGACACAGTACTGCTACACTACCATACTGATACAGTACTGCCACACTACCATACTGATACAGTACTGCCACACTACCATACTGATACAGTACTGCCACACTACCAGTCATACTGATACAGTACTGCTACACTACCATATTGATACACTACTGCTACACCACCAGATATAGTACTGCTACACTACCATACTGATACAGTACTACCACACTACCATACTGATACAGTACTGCTACACCACCATATTGATACAGTACTGCTACACCACCAGACAAGACACAGTACTGCTACACTACCATACTGATACAGTACTGCCACACTACCATACTGATACAGCACTGACACACTACCATACTGATACAGTACTGCAACACTGCCAAACTGATACAGTACTGCTACACTACCATATTGATACACTACTGCTACACCACCAGATATAGTACTGCTACACTACCACACTGATACAGTACTGCTACACCACCATACTGATACAGTACTGCTATACTACCATATTGATACACTACTGCTACACCACCAGATATATTACTGCTACACTACCACACTGATACAGTACTGCTACACCACCATACTGATACAGTACTGCTACACTATCATACTGATACAGTACTGCTACCCTATCATACTGATACAGTACTGCCACACTACCATATTGATACAGTACTGCTACACCACCATATTGATACAGTACTACTACAATACCATACTGACACACTACCATACCGATACAGTACTGCTACACCACCATACTGATACAGTACTGAGACACTACCATACTGATACAGTACTGCTACACTACCATACTGATACAGTACTGCTACACTACCATATTGATACAGTACTGCCACACTATCATACAGATACCGTACTGCTACACTACCATACTGATACAGTACTGCTACACTACCATACTGATACAGTACTGCTAAACCACCATACTGATACAGTACTGCTACACTACCATACTGATACAGTACTGCTACACTATCATACTGATACAGTACTGCTACACCACCACTTTGGTGGTGCTGCTGCGCGCCATACTGATGCAATTGCTGCTGCACTGCTAATATTGAATTGCAGTGCTGCTGCACTGCCATGATACAGTACTGCTACACCACCAGACAAGACACAGTACTGCTACACTACCATACTGATACAGTACTGCCACACTACCATACTGATACAGCACTGACACACTACCATACTGATACAGTACTGCAACACTGCCAAACTGATACAGTACTGCTACACTACCATATTGATACACTACTGCTACACCACCAGATATAGTACTGCTACACTACCACACTGATACAGTACTGCTACACCACCATACTGATACAGTACTGCTATACTACCATATTGATACACTACTGCTACACCACCAGATATATTACTGCTACACTACCACACTGATACAGTACTGCTACACCACCATACTGATACAGTACTGCTACACTATCATACTGATACAGTACTGCTACCCTATCATACTGATACAGTACTGCCACACTACCATATTGATACAGTACTGCTACACCACCATATTGATACAGTACTACTACAATACCATACTGACACACTACCATACCGATACAGTACTGCTACACCACCATACTGATACAGTACTGAGACACTACCATACTGATACAGTACTGCTACACTACCATACTGATACAGTACTGCTACACTACCATATTGATACAGTACTGCCACACTATCATACAGATACCGTACTGCTACACTACCATACTGATACAGTACTGCTACACTACCATACTGATACAGTACTGCTAAACCACCATACTGATACAGTACTGCTACACTACCATACTGATACAGTACTGCAGGGTCTGAAATAAGGAATTTCAATTTGATCTGACATTTTAGTATCCCAGCAAACCCAGGCCGGGGTCCAGGGGCCGCCTAGGCCCCGGAAGCCAAATGTTTCTAGGTAGCTGGAGATGCATTCTCGGCCATTTTTGGCACTGTAGGAATGATGAAAATGCACAGAAAAATTTGGGGTTTTTTTTGGTAAGTTCACCAGGTAAAAATGATATTATTGTTAGATGTTTTCAATAAAATAATTTTTATGAAAAAACCCCATCCTGTTGATTTAAGCTGAATCAAAACAAAGAGAAGTCAAGTTCTAAGGGGAGACACAGCTTGACGTATCGGGGCTGAACAATAAAAAAATTTAAAATGAGATTTTTTATTTTTTACGTCCATATTAAATGTGCCCAAATTTCACATAAATAAATTTATTGACTGACAAGATCATTGAAAATACTTTAATTAATACCTAATTACTTGTGTTGTCAAACTGTCTATGTCATTATTCGCCTAAAACGACTGAAAACGGCAAGTTTTAGTCGTTGACAACAACCATTTATCGTTGTTGTTGTTGCCGCACATTGGAAAGTGAAAGTTCCAAGCTGTAACGTGAATTTGGGTTAGATCTGCAATCTCCACCTCAATCCAGTGTATTCCCCGAGAGAAAATATAGAACTCTTACGGAAACATCCATAAATGGCAGAAGCTCATTATCATTTGACTCGGGGTCTCGGAAACATCCTTTTATGGCTAAAGCTCATTACCATATCACTTCGGGGGATAGCGGGAAAACTCGTAACCAGTGTAAATTTCGCCTAGAGGGATAGGGGCTATTGATCAATACATCGACCCTCGTTTTGGTGAACATGCCTCGCGCAAGCGCAGACAGTAGTTTCATCAAAACTTCCGCTTTTTTTAACAACACAACGATTCCCGCATGGTACATGACAGCCATTTCCGAAATGGGTTGTCAATCGTGATTATCTACACTTTACGAGAGAAACTAGAGGTTCCGCTTTGACCCTTGGGTTGCCGCTCCGGCATGACGCCTATGCTGGTTGTTTTTTTAAGCAAAAACATACGTCTCCCCCAACCTCCCACCTTGCGTTGAGTGGGCACATTATTTAAGGGAAAGTGCTATAAAATTAATGTAGAAATAAGTGTCAAGTAGTTCTCCTGATATCTTGCCGACAAGGTCTGTATATACATGTACAATTAGATGAATGGATGGACGGACAATGGACAAGGATAAATGCACGCACAAACCAAAATCTAATCAAATGAGGGGGCTATTCCAATGAACCTTCCAAGTTTGGTGAAATTCTGTTCAGTAGTTCTCAAGATATCTTGCAGACAAGGCCTGTATATACATGTACATGAAGATGGACGGACGGACGGACGATGGACACGGATGAACGCACACACACACCAAAACCTAAACAAATGAGAGGCTATCCCAATGAAGCTTCCATCCAAGTTTGGTGAAATTCCGTCCAGTAGTTTCAAGATATCTTGCAGACAAGGCCTGTATATACATGTACAAGTAGATGGACGGACACCAAACACAGATGAATGCACGCACACACACCAAAACCTAATCAAATGAGGGGGCTATCCCACTGAAGCTTCTGTCCAAGTTTGGTGAAATTCCGTCCAATAGTTCTCAAGATATCTTGCAGACAAGGCCTGTATATACATGTACAAGTAGATGGATGGACGGACGCCAGACACGGATGAATGCACACACACACACACCAAAACCTAATCAACTGACGGGGCTATCCCACTGAAGCTTCCATCCAAGTTTGGTGAAATTCCGTCCAGTAGTTCTCAAGAGATCTTGCAGACAAAGCCTGTATATACATGTACAAGTAGATGGACGGATGGACGGACACCGGGTACGGATGAATGCACACACACACACCAAAACCTAATCAAATGACGGGGCTATCCCAATGAAGCTTCCATCCAAGTTTGGTGAAATTCCATCCAGTTGTTCTCAAGATATCTTGCAGACAAGGCCTGTATATACATGTACCAGTAGATGGACGGACGGACACCGGACACGGATGAATGCACGCCCACACACCAAAACCTAATCAAATGAGGAGGCTATCCCACTGAAGCTTCTATCCAAGTTTGAGGGAATTCCGTCCAGCAGTTCTCAAGATATCTTGGAGACAAGGCCTGTATATACATGTACCAGTAGATGGACGGACGGACGGACACCGGACACGGATAAATGCACACACACACACCAAAACCTAATCAAATGGGGGGCTATCCCAATGAAGCTTCCATCCAAGTTTGGTGAAATTCCATCCAGTTGTTCTCAAGATATCTTGCAGACAAGGCCTGTATATACATGTACCAGTAGATAGACGGACGGACGGACACCGGACACGGATGAATGCACGCCCACACACCAAAACCTAATCAAATGAGGGGGCTATCCCACTGAAGCTTCTATCCAAGTTTGAGGGAATTCCGTTCAGTAGTTCTCAAGATATCTTGCAGACAAGGCCTTATATACATGTACCAGTAGATGGACGGACACCCGACACGGATGAATGCACACACACACACCAAAACCTAATCAAATGGGGGGGGGGCTATCCCAATGAAGCTTCCATCCAAGTTTGGTGAAATTCCATCCAGTTGTTCTCAAGATATCTTGCAGACAAGGCCTGTATATACATGTACCAGTAGATAGACGGACGGACGGACACCGGACACGGATGAATGCACGCCCACACACCCAAACCTAATCAAATGAGGGGGCTATCCCACTGAAGCTTCTATCCAAGATTGAGGGAATTCCGTCCAGTAGTTCTCAAGATATCTTGCAGACAAGGCCTGTATATACATGTACCAGTAGATGGACGGACGGACGGACACCGGACACGGATGAATGCACACACACACACCAAAACCTAATCAAATGGGGGGACTATCCCAATGAAGCTTCCATCCAAGTTTGGTGAAATTCCATCCAGTAGTTCTCAAGATATCTTGCAGACAAGGTAAGGGGACGGACAGACAGACATCCATCCAGACAGACATCCATCCAACCAGACAGATAACACAAACACTAGATGTCTCCCGCCAACATAGTTGGGGGAGACATAATAAGCTAATCTGACGAACTTTGCAAGGAGAATAAAGACGAGATCTGAACTTAAATTGTCCGATGATGTTTCCCAGTTAGAATTTTGTCCGGAGACTTTTTTTTTTGTTGGCGTACGGCGGATTTTGATCGGACATGTCCGATGTCCGACCGTTATTTCAGACCCTGGTACTGCTACACTATCATACTGATACAGTACTGCTACACCACCATACTGATACAGTACTGCTACACTACCATACTGATACAGTACTGCTACACTACTATATTGATACAGTACTGCTACACTACCATACTGATACAGTACTGCTACATTACCATACTGATACAGTACTGCCACACTACCATATTGATACAGTACTGCTACACCACCATATTGATACAGTACTGCTACACTACCATACTGATACAGTACTGCTACACTATCATACTGATACAGTACTGCTACATTACCATACTGATACAGTACTGCCACACTACCATATTCATACAGTACTGCTACACCACCATATTGATACAGTACTGCTACACCACCATACCGATACAGTACTGCTACACCACCATACTGATACAGTATTGAGACACTACCATACTGATACAGTACTGCTACACTACCATACTGATACAGTACTGCCACACTACCATATTGATACAGTACTGCTACATCACCATATTGATACAGTACTGCTACACCACCATACCGATACAGTACTGCTACACCACCATACTGATACAGTATTGAGACACTACCATACTGACAGTACTGCTACACTACCATACAGATACAGTACTGCTACACTACCATACTGATACAGTACTGCCACACTACCATATTGATACAGTACTGCTACACCACCATATTGATACAGTACTGCTACACCACCATACTGATACAGTACTGCTACACTACCATACTGATACAGTACTGCTACACTACTATATTGATACAGTACTGCTACACTACCATACTGATACAGTACTGCTACATTACCATACTGATACAGTACTGCCACACTACCATATTGATACAGTACTGCTACACCACCATACTGATACAGAACTGCAACACTACCAAACTGATACAGTACTGCTACGCTACCATATTGATACACTACTGCTACACCACCAGATATAGTACTGCTACACTACCATACTGATAGAGTACTGAGACACCAACATACACTACCATACTGATACAGTACTGCCACACTGCCATACTTACTCAGGATATGAGGAAGGGATCTCTGAAAACGGTAAGTAAAAATAGATACAGTATTGCAACATTACCATACTGATACTGCCACACTATCATACTGATACAGTACTGGCATACTCAGCCCACACAATTTGGAAAACTCACCTCAGCAAAAATAATGTCATATTAAAATAATTCCTATTCAACACCATGTTAAACATTGCTGAGGTGAACTGCTTTTGCCACAGCATTTGCCTCGGCAATTGTCGATTGCTGAGGTGAATTGTTTTGGCTGATACTGATACAGTACTTCTACACTACCATACTGATACAGTACTGCTACACTACCATACTGATACAGTAGTAGTACTGCTACACCACCATACTGATACAGTACTGCTACACTACTATACTGATACAGTACTGCAGCACAACCATACTGATACAGTACTGCAGCTCTACCATACTGTGACAGTACTGCTACACTACCAGACTGATACAGCACTACCATACTGATACAGGACCGGTACTGCTATACTACCATAAAACAAAAAACAAAAAAAATTCCCTTTGAGAAAAGGGAAATCAAGATGTATTGACCGCAAGAGAAATCTTGAAGTTACAACTTGATATTTATATTTTATATATTTTGAGTGTCAGAAATGGATCCAAACTCCGAAGAGTGCATGTCAGCAACCTCATCGTTCATTAACAAAATATCTCCAAAAACTGTTCATCAATAACCTACAATGGTTTCACTGCTAGCAAGGTTATATTTTTGATTTTTGTGTGTGTGATAGTGACAGCTTGTCAGGTGATCTTATATCGACTGTCTAGCTTTTGTCACTGAACGCCAATCAAAGTGCCATGTTCAAATTAATTGTTCTAGATATGATAAAGGTACATGTTTCTATGACAGCCTTTGTGTCATTTCAGGCTAGTTAGCAAATAAAACAATGAACCTACGGTCTGTCACTTAGTAGCCTCTCTGCCTACATCACTGTACTGTTTGGGAGGTCCCATTTTCAAATTGAGAATTGACCAATCGAAATGTTAGCTTCGCCAGAAGTTTGCTTCAATCAGCTCCGAGGACCACATGGAATAGCTGTCTTATATTCTTCGGAACTGTGCTAGTGCATTCGACTGCGACTGCAGTCATACAGATACAGTATACTGCTGCACTATTATACTAACACTGTATAGCCACTGCACTCTAGCACAACTGTCTTAATACAGTATTGCTGCACTATCATCCTGATATAACTATTACCATACCTGTTTGGCAGCAGGTTTTCTTAATGGTGCAGATTCGTTCAGAGTACCCTCTCCCTTGGTAGTTGCTGATCTAGTCACCTTCTGCAATTGCTGCAAGGATGCTCTCCCAGCCCCTGCTGTTCCCTGATGAACAGTT
>JAVTVY010016322.1:0-63255 GCA_036873755.1 Hanleya hanleyi
CCAGATTTCAGTTTCAATCTATTTTACGTCAATATTTACCGTTAATCATACGGTTTACGTCACACTGATGCGGCGCCTGCAGGTGGGCGAATACAACACCATTGTCTCATTCTTTGGACACGTCTGTAGATCTACCGGCACCGCTTCAGTGGTTGAAACCTTATTCACGATCGAACGTGTTCTCATAATTAAGCAATCAACCAGTCTCTATCGCAACAGTTAATCAAGCCAGTAACTGGTCAAATTGACCATCACCAGGTGACCAGTTGCTCATCTCAGATTGCTCGGCTACTCAGGTGGACATCGTTAGATCATTAAACCCACATCCTATCCCCTCATTAACTTACAATAATAGACGATTTGTCGACAAATCGCCAGGACGCATAGGAAAATCGGACAGGTGCTTTCTTCCGTTCTCAATTTACCCAACCGTTTGGCCGTAATACGGACGCATTACAAGCTTATTAACAAGTCAAGAGTGATTATTTTCTCTCTATCCCCTCTCGCGGTCAACATAATACAGCGATGAAAACATTAGCATTGCTAATATAAACTGTTATTGATGACGTAACGATCGGGCAGATCGCCTTGCTTGAAGAGCAGCTGATATGATTAAAAAACAGAAAGCGAATCGAAACTGAAAACGGAATGAACAATAATTCTGACGAACACATTTCGGGCAGAAATAAATTGGCTAGCTATATTAGTTACATGTTTTGGTAGACACTGAACATTCAGGAATAGCGTTACTTGTCATGGTTGGCGATGTTGACTCGTTTGCTTTCGCATACTTTCCATCGATGTCTTTAAAAATGTAATTACTTCATTAAAAATATTTCAACATCTTTTAAAAAGTTGCTAGAGATATTACCGAACAAATGGTGATTATTTCATTAATATATCTTCTGATGGCTCCTAACAATCTACTCTCATTCCTAACTTATTTAGTCCTGTGAGTTAAGGGGTGGTTCATAAAACCCTTGGAGATAATTCTGTCCCTGGAATTCCCACTTATCTATTCTCTTTGACCTGAAGGTGTATAAATATAGCCATGTATTTTGAATAAACTATACAAAGGAACTACTTAAGTTGTTCACAAGTTTCCCTAACTGCCACTTGCCTTATACAAAGACTAGTCGTTGGGAACAGAACGACGACCGAGGGGTCCTAAGATTTGGACTGCTCTTTGGAAAGGACCTCGATCAGTTTGACAATAGGCGAGCGGGATTAGAACACATTCTATTATGGACCTACGTAAACATTTGCTTTAGGACCCCAGATAATTGCTCCCTCAGAGCGCTTGTTTATAACGCGTATTAAAAAGGACAATCAGCGGTCACAATACTCCCAGGATGGGACCATATGTCCGTCCACCCACTTGGTCGACAGGCAAAGTAGGTCCTATTGGTTAAATTATAATAGGGAAGATTAATTGCAATTAGTCCGTAAGGTCAGATTGGAATTTCTTATATATCCACGTATGACCTCTTGTGCCGAATTGGTCAAGAATTGCATTTAATATAAGTAATCATACCCTATGTAGGAAATTATTCGCTGAGATAATTATCATTTCTGTAGATAGAAATACGAGAAATTGCTATCCCAGTACATATTTCTCAAAAGCCTATTTCATACTGGATATGAAGCTTCCTAATTACATGATAATTTATACGTAGATTATTTTGTCATATAAAATGATATTACCACGTTTCGTATCTCCGTTTTGTTATCGAATTCTGGGAAAAGTACAACATTCAAAATGTATTTCAATGCAAGCAGACAAAGCAAAACAAGAACAGACATTTATAAAGATTTTTTTTTTTTTTTTTTTAGCTGGGCGAGTATATCTCCACCCTGACTCCCCCAACTCTGGAGCTCACTGGATGAAACAAGACATTGTCTTTGGGAAGTTGAAATTGACGAACAATAAGAGCACCGATCAAGGACATGTAAGTAAAACACAAGTTTCTATTTCATAACCTGGAGGAGAGGGGAGGATGACTTCAGAAGTAAGAGCAGCTCCTATTAACAACTCCATACAGCCATTCAAAATGGCGGTCACATTTGTTTTCCGAATATTTAGATATTTATTTCGTTTGTGAGATTGAAAATGTATAAATTTATTAAAATATTCATATTCAACAAATAATGTATTTTCTTTTCGTGTTCAGATTGTCCTGAATTCCATGCACAAGTATCAGCCTAGAATTCACGTGATTGAAGTCGGCACGAGCACTCCAGGCGACCAGAAAAATCTTCAAACACACAGTTTTCCCGAGACTCAGTTCATCGCCGTCACTGCCTACCAAAATACTGATGTAAGCAACCAAGCTATAATTTTGTTTTCTGAGAATTATAATTATGTGTTCCCAGTGACGATATTTGGCGCTTTCACCATATACAGATACGCAGCGCCCTCTATCGAATCATGCAACATTGAATATGACAACTAGCGATATTTAACCTCTAGAAAAATAAATTTATCATGCAGAAATTTACAGGATTGTACATTTTATTTTTAAAAAAACTGACGAAATGGTATTGCCTATAATCGTATGTCCTATAATCGTATGGTCTACAATCGTAGCGCATTTCCATTAGCATCAGAATACTTATGTTCATTATAATTTATTCACAGATAACACAACTGAAGATCGACCACAATCCCTTCGCTAAAGGATTTCGAGACAGTTATGACCGGTAAGTGTTTAAAATTATCTGACTGAAATATCCGATTTATACACCAATAATCCTTCCGAGCATTTTATAAAATAATCTTATTTTTGTACACTTGCAGTTTTATTTTCATTTATTTATTTATTTTTTGCAAATATCACCTCAGTTTATGTTTCCTTCATTTATGGGTTATTTGAATGTCAAGGAGGCCTACAATAATGATAATTGTATTGTCTCTTCAGAATGGTAGACAACACATCCCCCGGATTAGCCGTCCCGTATTCCCAGCCGCAGATGCACCACGGTGGAGCCACCTACGGTATGCCTCCACAGGCCATGCCGGGCATACACAAACCACACTACTTGGCATACGGAACGACACCCAATGCGCGGGATATGAGTATGGCCAGCTACCAGCAATACGACCGTTACGCCGATTTGAATACGACAGCCGCCAATCAAACAGGACACTATTTGACCACGCAGTCAAAATCCCCGCTTATAACTAGGAGCGCATGCCAGGCCAACGGGTACGAAGATAACGTGCCCACAGACTACCTTCCTCGCTTTAAGTCCAATTCTCCCGAAACAGCTCAGTGTACCGGAAATGCTCGGTCGTCTGCTGGCAGCGTCTGCAGCGACACACCCGGAACGGAAGTGGCACAAAATATTGCCGGCTCCACAGACGACTTGAGATCGAGCATGCCACCCAACGTAAACGCACAATGGATCAATCAACAGTCCCGATACGGCAGAGGGGACTACAGTGACTCGTGCTACGTTCAGCGACCCGCTAAGAAGAGGCGTATCGACGAGGTGGACACGGACTCGAGTTCAAGCTCAGCAGTTAGCTACTCGACCTCACCTCCAACAGACGTCTATTCCACTTCCCCTGTAACATCGACCTTTGACAGCTATGCGTACACGAACGGCCAGGGATATTCAGCATATGGGATGACGATGCCCACTCAGTCGCAAAACAACGGACATTATTCCGCCATGCCATACGGAGAGAGTAATTTACCCATGTATTACTCCGCGCCGCCCACCAGTGGGAGTGTTTCCCAGAACGTATACTAGAGTGCATATTTTATTTATGTTGTTACAAAAAATTGAAGAAAAAAAAATTAAATACAGAACTGCAATCGAATCAGCCGAATGAAATCAGTGACTTTGTTTCAATGAACTGTTTCGTGCATGGCAATAAAAATGACCTTATATATTTGTGTATATTTGTATATATTGACATTTACATCACGGCAAGTTCGACATTCTACAATAAGCGTCTCCCTGCACAAGGTCAACAGTCGCTAGCCCTACGAAGACCGTCCACAAAGGAGTGAATATATTTTTGTATTGTTGTCTGATGTAACATTTCGTTGTAAATACGCTATTTTGTGCTGACTGTATATTTCTGTACTCCAATGAATGATGACCCTCTGACTAAAGACGACGTGACAAGTGATCATCTTCGCAAGATTTCCGCTTTAGTGTGATCATCTTCGCCATGTTTTGACTTCATGTTCAGTATCTTTGTGCATAGACTTGCGAACTTTTCTTGTGCAAACGTCAAATCATATTTGAATTCTATTTTGTTTATCAGTGTTTCATTATCTCACAAGCATTGTTTCATTATCTCACAAGCATTGTTTCATTCTCACAAGCAATGTTTCATTATCCGACAAGCAATGTTCATTGCCAACATTGTCATAATTTCAATTTGTTATTCTTGAAAACTATGGTGCAAATTCATATTGGTTTGATATTTTATTCTACGCATGTCTGGTGACCGTATGATGATGTAAATATTGTGTAAATATTGTAAAGTCTGTGAATGAGAGGCATTGTATATACTGTATAGCAAAACGGTTTGTGATTAAATTGTCAAATATATCGATATTTGAAGAACAAATATACTTTGTTAGTGTTGTTGGTCAGGATAGACCAGAAAGTTTGCTGCAAAGATTGTGCGAAAGAAACTTTTCCAGGATATTGTCCAATCTGGCTGCCCCACCACTTCTGTATATTGAATTATACATTTTAACCGACATGGAATCTTTGGAAAGTATAATTTTACAGGAGCCGATTTCAGACGTGTAGGAAACTGGTTCAAGCCGATCTGGTATAAAAACACATAGGAATAGGTAACAAGATCTGACAATCGAGATCATACAGTGGTCTTCACGCTGCTGCTCAGTTCGCGCATCTGGTCCCGTGAGACTCCCTACCACGAGAAGAGGCTAGAGGAAGTAGTAGCCATCCCTCTAAATTAGGATTGGTGGGAGGGGGGGGGGGGGGTGATAGGCGCGGGTGATTTTCCGGACAGTCACCAGTAACTTTTTCCCAGAAAATGACGACGCTGCGCTGCACAGATTAGTCACCCGGTAATAGTGCTAAACGTATATGACATGTATTGAGGGATGATTGTGTTTAAAAACGCGAGAAACTGGTGAACTACTAATTCACGATCAACTGTGAAACGAAGCCATATGAGTTGTGTTCCTTGTCAAATGCTCACCTGTCGTTTATTATAATAAACTGCAAAACAGCTCATAATTATTTCAATCTCTGGATTAAGAGTAAATAGACTTTTGGTTAACTTCCTTCACTGTTGTTATATTTAGTGAGGTTCATCAATGGTTGCAAGAATTTTTTCACTAATCCCTTCAAATAATTAACACAGTCGCTGTGAAGTTTTGTGTGAAAATCCCACTGATAAGACCACGCTTCATCGTCATCAGTATATAGGAAGTTCAAGTTGCTTACATTGGTTCATCTTCACGACGTCAAGGTTTCTATTTGTGAGCCAAAGGCGAACCCTTGCATAGCTGACCGCGTTCCGCCCACATTCTAGTTTCGTGACATAGAAAAACTGCGCTGATTGTAAAATAAGTTAGGGTTTTACTTTCGCTGCTAAACTATTCGATGATTCCGAATGTAAAGTATTTAATTCATGCACGCATAACAAATGAATTCAGGTACATATGAGCTTAATTCTTATTATTTCTTGCAACTCAGGGGAAACCACTCTAGATGCCTTTTTAGATTTATGTTGTAATGCCACAGTTGTCTCCCATTGATTGATCTGTCAGAGTTGTCTTTGCGCATATGTCCCTAACCTGGTCATAAAGTTTACACATGCGCAGACCAGTGCCCCAATTCTGGATGATACCACGCACGTTTTGGGTTAAATTTTCGCATGAAGTTTTAACTGATCAAGAAGTCTTTTCTGAATTATGCCTCGTGCAAGACCGCCAAAACGCAGGGAACCTCGCAGTATTGATGTGGTACAACCGCCCGTCCAGCCTACGAGACCGAAACGTATCAGAAAGGTTGCTTCCCGTCTTTTACCCGGCGAGCACGAGGTTGCACGCACTGAGCTTGCTGACACCGCGGCACGACCAGTTCGCCAAGAGGTCATCCCTTCCACGTAGCAACCCACCCCAATTCGTAGCGTGTTAGAGCCCCTTAGTGCTCACGTACCAGAATATGTCAAAGAAAAAAATTTGGAAAGGGAATTTTGTGAATTTGCTATATTAACTAAATCTACTGAAGATATATTGGAGCCATCATATGCACTTAACTTTGGCATCAGTGATGGAAAAGCAACCATGCGGCCAAGAATGTTGACTAAGCCTATAAAGATATTGAAACTTGGGTGACGGCTTATACCATTTTTATGGATATCTATTTGGAGCGTCACCCCACTAGAGATAGGGAAATGCTCAAGTACCTCAACACGGTCCGCACTTTGGCCGCACAACATGGCACGGTAACTTGGCTAAAGTATGATGAACAGTTTCGATCGAGAATGGTAAGGAATCCACTTCGTTCTTGGGGGGCTATAGATGGTGAACTGTGGATGATAGCAACATTGCCACAAAACAACCCGGCACCACAAAACACAGCCAGAGGTAATAATGCTAGCTTGGAATAAGTATGCTGGGACTACAACAGGGGCCAGTGTATATTCCTCAACTGTCGCTTCTGTCATGCATGCAAATGTTGTGGGGCTATTGGACATCCAGAAATCAAATGTTTTAAAGCCAAGGGTAACCAGAAACCTAGCCCCCAGCTTACCCGGAAGCCCTTTCGGCCTAGCGTCCACTCCAATCAGAGTAGACCAGATGGAAATTGAACTTGAAAAATATCCAAACAGGGAGGATGCAAAATACCTTTTAAACGGGTTCAAATATGGCTTCCCTTTACATTATAGTGGCCCCAGAATATCATTTGATGCCGAGAACTTGAAATCAGTGCGAGACAATCCTCTAGTAACCCGACAGGAAATTGAAAAGGAGTTAGAGATGAATAGGATGGTTGGACCATTTGATAAACCTCCATTTGAACCATTCAGAGTTTCTCCAATTGATTTGGTTCCTAAAAAGGTTGAAGGTGAAATTAGGCTTATTCACCACTTATCATACCCGGAAAGGGAATCCCTGAATGATTATTTGGACCGTGAAAGGTGTTTTGTGAAATATTCAAGTATAGATGATGCGATATACCTGATACATTTAGTGGGCGGTGACACATATTTAGCAAAGGCCGATATAAGTTCAGCATTCCGTTCATTGCCAGTCCACAGTCAAGACCACAACCAGTTAGGTTTTAAATGTCAAGGTTCCTATTATGTGGATCTTGCCATGCCATTTGTGTGTTCCATTGCCTGGTCCACTTTTGAGAAATTCAGCACTTTCATAGCATATCTGGTACGAAGAATTTCCAGCAAACCTGAGGTTTTGAAATTTCTTGATGACTTTTTATTTTTCGGGGAGTCAAAAGAAATTTGTCAGTATATCTTGCACTGTTTCTTGTATGTATGTGATCTGCTGGGCATCCCTGTGGCAGGGGAGAAAACTGATGGACCCTCGAAACTTTTAGTGTTTTGGGGCCTATCTTTAGACACCTACCTGCATCAGATACACCGGATAATGCTCAAAAACTTCAGTTGGAAATTAATTATTATTTATGTCGGAATAAACTGAAGCTCAAAGAGATACAATCATTACTCGGAACTCTGAATTTTGCTTGTCAAGCAATAAAACCCGGACGCCCCTTTTGTAGAAGGCTGACTGACGCAACATGTCACGTTAAAAAGCCACATCATTACATTCGGATAACCTCTGGAATGCGAGCTGACCTCAAAATGTGGCAAGAACTTTGGTCAACTTCAATGGCGTGGTATTTCTTGTAGACCAGTTTTGGTTATCAAACGAGTCGATTCAGCTGTTCACGGATGCAAGCGGCTCATGCGGATTTGGAGCATTCTTTAATGGTCACTGGATCTGTGGCACTTTGGCCACCTGAGTGGTTAGATCAGGGGATATGCAAGGACATTACATTCCTTGAACTATTTCCAATAGCACTGGGGGTCATGGTGTGGGGGGAACAACTAGCTAACAAGAAAATCATATTCCGATGTGATAATGAGGCAGTTGTTACAGTCCTGAACAAGTCTACCTCAAAGTCATCCAGGGTAATGAACCTAGTCCGTTACATAGTGTTACAATGTATGACACACAACATAGTTTTCCGGGGGGTTCATGTTTCAGGAATTCAGAACAATATTGCAGATTCTCTTTCTCGTTTGCAGCTAGCCCGATTTCGGAGACATGCACCGCGTGCCGACAAGGAAGCGACGCAGATGCCAGCAGCTATCTGGCAAATTTGTGGGTAGCAGCGAGCGAGTTACTGAACCGATCATTTAGCAACAAAAACATTGAAAGCTTATGCTACAGGCATTAATTCATTTTTAGCATTCAGAGGAACAGTAGGTTTACCTCAGTTGTGGCCAGCACCTGTCAACCATATTATTCTATTTATTGCTCATTTATCAACAAATACTTTAGCACCGTCCTCGGCAGCAACTTATTTGGCGGGTATAGGACATAAGCACAAACTAATGGGCTGGGTCGACCCTACACAACATTTCATTGTTAAGAAATTATTGGAAGGTTTCCGGCGGTCAGCCAATCGTAGACAATCGCTCACCCATTACTTACGACACCCTGCAAAAAATAATTATATGGCCCTGCCACACATTTGTATATCTCTGTATGAGGCTGCATTATTCAAGGCAGCATTTTTGTTGGCTTTTTTCGGATTTTTACGAGTGGGGGAACTCGTATCAGATTGCTCAATGAACAGAACATGCCGGGCATTGAGCATGGAAGATATATCATTTCAAACTTCGGAGTCGGGTACGCGCCTGCGCCTTAGACTGCGATATTCCAAAACTGATCAGCATGCATGGTCGCCAAACGTATATAACCCTCAATCCAACCAGGATTGCCACATGTCAAGTTAAGGCCACTCAGGAATTTTTGGCGATTCGTGAATCGCCATCTCCCCAGTTTCTCTGCCATTTTGACACAACCCCTCTGACACGATTTCAATTCAGTGCAGTCTTGCAAAAAGCTATTTCCTTTATTAGCATTCCATGTAAGACTTACACTTCACATTCCTTCAGAATTGGAGCCGGAACGACTGCCACCCTTTGTGGAATTTCTGAAGACCATATAAAAAAAATGGAGCGTTGGAAATCAGCGGCCGTTCGGTCCTACATTAGGCTATGATTGCTATCCCTTAATATGACAAATTGTGGTTGATATAACTCATTAATTCATTTCTGGTTCTAACTTTACTTCGAGTGGTTTGCCATATTTCAACCGAATGTTTACATGAATTTAGTATATTTTCAGGCAAACTCCAAGTATGGATATATGGCTCATCTTTTGTTTACTGAGCGGCCCAGTGTGCTCGTTGCAGACCGGGTGGTGAGATGCTTGGACTGGGACATGAGTTTAACATCCGCTGGGCCGGCATCAGAGGGATGAAGTGGGTACACCTGGTTCCCACCATCCAGCACGATTTACACCTTTATCCTTTCCCGGACATTCTGTTCATTCATTTAGGTAGCAATGATCTTGTAGGAAGGAAATCAGTAGAATTGCGCCATGACATCTTTAGAGATTTAACAATACTTCACACCCTCTTGCCATATTGTCGCATAGCTTGGTCCAATTTGTTACATAGGCTTTTTTTGGTATGGCGCTAGGAGTATCCCAGCAGTTGACCAGGCACGTAAGAAAGTAAATAGGAAGGCCGGTGCAAGGTGCAGGTCTTTTGGTGGCACAGCTATAGCCCATGAGATGATCACGCATACGGTTCCTGGACAATACAGATATGATGGAACCCATCTTACAGATATCGGTTCTGACATTTTAAACATCGATTTCCGATCAGCACTGAAGGGTTTCGACGTGTTAACCGGATTTAAATGAAGGCAGAATTAGGTATATGTAAGAGCATGGTGGGGGTGTGCGCATGCGCAGATGTGTGCATGCGCACATGTGGCTGTATGTGAGCATGTTTATCCATTCATTCTATCCGTGCATCCATGGGCGAATGACGGTACCGGCCGGTAAGTTGATGCATACATTAAGGTTATCTCACATTGTACTATAGTGTACAATGGGGTGAAATAGCTAGTCCAATCTGTGTTCCCACAGATGGACATTTGAATGTTGACTGTACTGACACCGGGTTCCCCCGGCGGAAGTACAGTCAGTCATGGTAAATGACTCGCCAGGGCAAGTCGGCAGTCATTTGTGGTTGTGGTGGTATCTCGGTATACCTGGTATATGGATGTGGTAACCATGGTATCTTGGTGTACCTGGTAAGTGATTATTGATGGAAACATGCTCATACTCCACATGCTCTTCTTTACAGAATAAATGCTGCGGCCAGTATCTGGCAAAAATTATGGTGTGGTCAAGTTATTGTGTTTGGAGTTTGTAGTTAGATATATGTCTAGAAATAATAAAATATTAATGGAAAGATCAGTGAAATTTTATAGAAATCCGTGCGTTATTTCACTCAATTCAAGTCCTTTAGTGGGAAGGTGAGGACGGATACACTGACATCGCAGACCGCCTTTAAAGCTTCGGTGTTTTCTACATTTTCCTGGCTTGTTGAATGTTTGATGGTAGATGAATGGGTTTGATTTCTTTTCAAATAGGTTTTGTTTTAAACTATGTTTCCTTTAAAATGTTCATGGTTGCTGAAAATGTGCGTGTTCATCTGCCACCGGGTATCGCACAAGCTATGGTGTTTTCGAATCTGTTGTCACGGTCGCCGTAGTCGAGATAAACAAGTGATTTAATTGTCAATATGTGGAGGATGTTGCTTTTGCTGAATGGCTGACATCTACCGCTGTGTTGTCGTTGATCGCGATACAGTGTCCAAGTGGACGAGGGGTATCTATGATAGAGATACCCCTGGTTTTAGCGAGGAAGACGGAAAACGTTCCTTGGCGCGATGATGTAAGAGGGACCCTCGTTGTTAAAAGAATGGCATGGTTCCCATTTATGTGAGAGTCGTGATCTCACTATCACGAAGGCATGACTCTCTGTTGAGAATGTGAGTCCGCGCATTCGATACTGCCCGGCCTATTCCGTCGAAGTCATAGCTCCTCGCGCATTAATGATGTAAGAATTTTACAGCTCTCCGCTGTAAACCGTGATCCGCCGCAAGTGAGGCACATCACATGCTATAGGATGTGTTTCCGCACACATAGTCCTCGTTGTATTTCTCCCTTATCAGGAGATCAAATACATATCCAAATGAAAGGGATATTCCCTTGATTCTACCCGCGGAGGATCTCTTCTAATTTGAGGTGTTTCTCCTGGTTTTTCTTCTCGAGCTGATCTCCATGGTAACCGAAATCAACTACAGCTGACATGCGCTGTTCGGAGTTTCGGTGCGATACCCTGCTTTCGACATGGATGCCAATATGGATTCCTAGCAGTGCGTGACTAGGTACTAATGTCCTACACTATCCCAGATCTTGTCGAGTGTGAGTTCGCGGTGGAACTTCGGAGGTGGAAGTCGGAGATTGCCGATAGTCATGTGATCGGATCGGTGTTTTCCCCCAACATTCGTCAATTTCCGACGAACGTCGGAATATTTCTACCATAACAGAGGGTTGCCTTGATTGGTCACTTACGATTTAGATATTGAAGATATTTTTGTGTCAGAGGGTCACCGTACGGCTTTGAGATGTCAAATGTTTCACGTTATTTACCTTATTTAGGTCTGATTTAATCAGATCGGGACATATCTTAATCATAGGATTGAACTAGATTAACAGTTTACACAGCCGTTAATGGCGCTGGCCACAAGGTAATGCGTTTTCATCAGCACAATTGAACGTTATGATACCAGGTCATCACCTTTTAATGGTGATGATGTTGACTGACGAACCCACCTCATCACCTTATGTCACGGTTAAAAAACTTCATCAATAATCGAAAAGTTGTTATATTTTCTCCAAACCATTTTGGCGCATACCTCACCTCCATTAAGACGACAGTATGTCAGTAAAACTAGTATATTACCAGCCCATCTCTCAGTGAATGTTTTCACATAGCCCCGGAACGAACAGACATTGGAGGCTGAAACCTTATCAATTCTCCGCGCGTTTAAAATATTGGGCTGTGAAATCCAAGATGGCGGCCATGGGGTCCTCGCAACAGTGCGTTTTCACCTTTTTGTATCAAATAGTCGCCAAACAACAACTTTTACAGACATGACGTAGCGGTGATGTGTATACGATAGCCATTTCTTATGCGGTAAACTCATGCAGGTACATCATGGTAAGATGTACTTGGCTTTTTTCGTAAACGAATTAGGAAATGACCGTGATATTTTTCTATAGCTGATCCTATCGGCATAATTTATAACCCATTTGCATCATCATAGGTGCAAAGGTCGAAGTAACAGGAAACGCTATTTGCACCCACGAAACAGGCCGATCCCTAAGAGGTCATAAATCCAATGAAATGGCCACTATTAAACCAGAACATGGCCCTTTGAATTGTACGCGAAATACGATGAAGCCTGCCATCCTCTACCATGAAGCACAGTAAGCTGTGTTACAGGTTGCTGGAGATCCCTCACAGTGTCAGTAGTTTTTTAGACGGTTTGCTGGATTCGAGAAGATAACCAAGGAAACAACCATGCTGACACTTGTGCAACGAACTGAACGTATTATTTATAGATACAGTCGGGACGCCAGTTCCGACCCACCAAATTGATATTTTCATCTCTTTCGAAAGGGAATGGTTTGATTGGCAATATGACAATCAGGGTTTGTATTAAAAATGTATTACTGTGGTGTGTATATTAGCAAAAATTCACAATACATGAATTTAATTCGATACAACTGGTCACTGTGAGCATTCGCGCTTTCTAATGTGGTTCTCCGTGAAATTCCTGTTGTTGAACACAATATCGAGCGGCAATAGGGATCTGGAGTTATAAAATGTTATGTTAAAACTACAATGAGTTAAAGAGATTATTACATACTTTGATTCTAGTTGAGGAAATGTATACTCTGCATTGTTACCCACTGTGTTATCCAGCTGGCTCTAATCAGTATATTGGATATCATGTGCAATCAACATATTTATGTCATTGTGAGTCAGTTACTATTATTATGTTGTGGTGATATCCACCCTGATCCTGGGCCTCCGAATCCTGAGGAAACACCACTCAAAGTATGTCACATTAATGCTAGGAGCCTTCCAGTTTTCGACATCGGAACCAAAATTACTAAATTCAAAATTGACAAAATTGATACCATATTAGTTAAACAGTATTCGTATGACATAATTTCTATATCTGAATCATGGCTGGACAACTGTATCTTGGAAACTTTTCCGTGTCTGCCCAGCATACAAAAAAAGATCGCCAAAACCCTCCAAATTACAGACCAAATCCCTCCAACCTGTCCGTTCTAAACTACTAGAAAAAATTATGTTCAAGAGAATCTACGAATACTGCTTAATTAATAATCTCATGATATAAGAAAATTCCGGCTTCAAACTAGGCGATTCCGCCGTGAATTAAATGGTTAAAATAGTTCGCACCATTCACCAGTATTCAGATACAGGCCAAGATCTATGCGCGGTCATCCGATATGTAAGCAAAGCCTTCGATAAAGTTTGGCACGACGTTCTTCTGTTTGACTTGAGAAGAATTGGCACTTGCAGAACACTGTACGAGTGGATAAAAAGCTACCTAGAAAATAGAAGATTTAAAGTTGTCCAAAATGGTGTTGAATCCAAAGTTAATCATATCAATGCTGATGTTTCTCAGGGTTCGGTCCTGGGGCCGTTGCTATTCCTCATATATGTAAATTGCATCAAAGATGACATTCAATCAAATATAAATTTATTCGCTGACGATACATCTCTCCTTGTACCAGTACTTAATATACAAATTGTAAAACTGAGAATCAATAACGACCTTGACTACCTATCCAGATGGGCAGGTCAGTGGCTCGTAAGGTTCAATGCACTAAAAGACAGCATTCTTGTATATATTAGTAGTATATAAAAGACGGATGAAGTCGCATTGACCTACTTTCGAGGAAGTCACGGGGAGGTCACGTGGCGGTCACAGAGGTCAAGGTCACTATAGTTCCGGAAGAATGACCAAAAAGCTACCTCCAAACACAGAAGAGTTCCAATTTTTGCAGGGAATGTAGTCCTCCGCCGCGATGCGGTCTGGCGGTAATGCGGTCTGCTTCCGCGGACAGAAAGTAGTCCCAAATACGTTGGGAGCCGGGGGAAAATTCTCCAGGACGCTAGGAGCCCCTAGTCGACCGATTGGGTCGAGTAAAGCTCTGCTCCAGCGCTATCCAGTCATGGGTGTTTTCACAGAAAAAAAAATAAAGAAAATAAAATAAAATAAAAAGCGGAACACGGTATAGGTCCAACCTGGGAAATTTTTTGTGGGATTTACTATGGTTTGTTTGGTCTTGTTTTTCACGTCTCGCCACGAAAAACACGATGGGAGGGGCCTCGGAGCTAAGCGGTGAAATTTTTCGAAAAGTACCCGGTAGGTCTGTATATAGGCCCATATAGCCCCATACTGGCTATGGAGGTATAGGTCCATACTGGGTGGACGTTTTAGGGTCTAGGTGAGCCCCTAGTGGTCCTATGGTGTCGTATGAGGTCTTATTCTGAAGCTCTCGTGGAGGAGCATCCGCCTGGACTAGTGTCTCGAACGTTTTCAATAGTCTGCGCATGCGCAGTCTGGCCGTAGTATAGAAAGCAGGCATTTGGGTGGGGGGTATGTGGGGGAGTGTTTGGGGTAGAGATGGACCACTATGGGTCCAAATGGGTCGTTGAAGGTGTCTAAGTGAAGCTTTTGTAGGGTAGAGTCAGAATGGCGTGTTTTTATTGCAAGTCGCCTCAATCTGCGCATGCGCAATTGAGTGTAGTAAGTAAAGTGGTCATTTTGGGGGTGTGTGGAGGTGTGTTTGGGGTAGAGATGGACCACTATTGGTCCGAATGTGTCTAGGGACGTATTAATTCGTAACTCTAAGGGTGTAGACCCCGATTTGAGGGATGTTGACGTCATCTGTGACGTCAACGGTGACGTCATCAGTAGGAGTAGTAGCCAAAGTGGGCATTTTGCGGCAGTGAAGGAAGGTATTTGGGGTAGAGATGGACCATCCTTGGTCCGAATGCGTCGTGGGAGGTGTCATTTTGTAGCTCTGGGGGTGTACATCTCGATTTGAGGGATGTTCACGTCATCGATGACGTCATCAGTAGGGGTAGTAGCCAACGTGGGCATTTTGGGGCAGTGAAGGAAGGTATTTGGGGTAGAGATGGACCACAATTGGTCCGAATGCGTCGCGGGAGGTGTCATTTTGTAGCTCTCGGGATGTACATCCAGATTTGAGCGCTGTTCACAGCATCTGTGACGTCATCAGTAGGAGTAGTAGCCAAAGTGGGCATTTTGGGGGTGCGTGGGGGTGTGTTTGGGATAGAGATGGACCACTATGAGTCCGAATGGGTGGTGGAAGGTATCAAAGTGAAGCTTTTGTAGGGTAGAGTCAGAATGGTGTGTTTTTTATTGCAAGTCGCATCAATCTGCACAGGCGCAGTTGGGTGTAGTAAGTAAAGTGGTCATTTTGGGGGTGCGTGGAGGTGTGTTTGAGGTGGAGATGGACCATCCTTGGTCCGAATGCGTCGTGTGGGGTGTCAATTTGTAGCTCTCGGGGTGTAGACCCCGATTTGAGGAGTGTTCACGTCATTTGTGACGTCATCAGTAGGAGTACTAGCGACAGTGGACATTTTGGGCAAGTGAAGGAAGGTATTTGGGGTAGAAATGGACCACTATTGGTTCGAATGTGTCGCGGGAGGTGTCATTTTGTAGCTCTCTGGGTGTAGACCCCGATTGGAGGGCTGTCAACAGCATCTGTGACGTCATCGGTGACGTCATCAGTACGAGTAGTAGCGAAAGTGTGCATTTTGGGGGAGTGAAAGAAGGTATTTGGGGTAGAGATGGACCATCCTTGGTCCGAATGCCTCGTGTGGGGTGTCATTTTGTAGCTCTCGGGGTGTACGTCCCGATTTGAGGGATGTTCACGTCATCTGTGACGTCATTGATGACGTCAGCAGTATTATTAGTAGCGAAAGTGGGCATTTTGTGGAAGTGAAGGAAGGTATTTGGTGTAGTGATGGACCATCCTTGCTCCGAATGCGTCGTGTGGGGTGTCATCTTGTAGTTCTCGTGGTGCGGACCACGATTTCAGGGATGTTCACATCATCTGTGACGTCATCAGTAGGAGTAGTAGCCAAAGTGGGCATTTTGGAGCAGTTAAGGAAGGTATTTGGGGTAGAGATGGACGATCCTTGGTCCGAATGCGTCGTGTGGAGTGTCATTTTGTAGCTCTCGGGGTGTAGACCCGATCTAAGGTATGTTCACAGCATCTGTGACGTCATCTGTGACGTCATCATTACGAGTAGTAGCGAAAGTGGGCATTTTGTGGAAGTGAAGGAAGGTATTTGGTGTAGAGATGGACCACTATTGGTCCGAATGGAGCGTGTGGGGTATCAGTGTGAAGCTCTCGTGGGTCAGACTGACTTGCTTTCATTGGAAGTCGCGTCAATCTGCGCATGCGCAGTTGGCAAGTGGAGATTTTTCGTCCTACCCCCGCCTTCCATCCGGGTACTGTGGTTTTACATCCGGGTCCTCATATTACATCGGGGTTTTTCCATGTTTACTGTCACGTGACCGGAACCGGAAGTTGTCACAAGACAGGCGGCTTCCATGCACAGAATACATGTAGTCTGCGCATGTCCATGTATTCTGTGCATATCCATGCACATGTACTATGTGCCTGTACATGTACTAATTGCCTGTACATGTAATCTGTTCATGTACATGTACTCTGTCAATAAACATCTTCCTTGTCCATGTAAATGTACTCTGTGCATGCCATTCTACATGTATGTGAACATACTCTGTTCAAATCCATGTACATACCCTCTGTCCATATCCCTATATAGCTGAAATATTGCGGAATGCGACGTTAAACCTTAATGCTCTCTCTCTCTCTCTCTCTCTCTCTCTCTCTCTCAACGAACCTGCACTCTGTACAATGTCGCATGATGTAGACCGGTGAGAGAACAACAACTAGGATGACCGGTCAATCATTTTATTACCCACTCCCAATACATCATAACGAAGCTGGGGGAGCCGCGTTGGGTGTGTTTACAATACAAATAGCTTCTTGTCCAATCAGAGGCCGCCATTTGCATCTGTCATATTCGTTCTTGCCCGTTAGATGTATTCTCGGCTGTCTAATCAGAGGCGCCATTTCAGAAAGTTCCATCTTTGCTCGGTGTGACCTAATATGATTCTTACTCATTCATTCATCTGTCTGTACATATGTTAGAAGTCTCTCTTTCGAGATAATTGCGGCCATATTTTTCCATACAAGGAAAAAATGGCCTTTGGTGGCAAGCTCTCACTTCGCCCACTGGAGAATCTCCTCTCTCCTCTTGCAAAGATCACACCCGGCCAAGGGTACACCTTCAAGGCAGGTCAGGCATCGCTGGCGATGGTAGCGGAGATCTCCGGGCTCTCTCCTGGTTGAGCTGTAACCCACACTGAAGAAATCATCTATCATTTCCATAGTTATGGGCGGGTATCTTTTGGTAACTCTTTTGTGGAGTCGAGCGGGAACCGGCACCTGTTCGTCAATCTTCAACGATTGCTCCTCTGCCTTGGAATTGGCTGGCTTTTCTATTTGATCGGGTCTGGTACAGGTTGTGAGAAATGTACATCTAACATGTGTGTTTCCGTATTTATAGTTAGAGAGGAAGAGGAGAAGAGTGGAGGTCACCGTCCTATCAACCAATCAGAAGCCACCATTTCAGAAAGTTTAATCTTCGTTCAGTGTAACCTAAACGTCTTCGGGGAATCCATGTTACTGAAGCTCGGAGCTCTTACTTCTCCCATTCAACACTGGGATCAATTTCCATCGGCACTTCAATTCGCGGCGCCAGATCGACCTCCATGGGTTCTTCCATTCTCAGATGCATTCCCATAGACACTGAATTACCGGTCTCGAGAGTGGCGAGCGTGATCCGTGTATGACATTTTGGTGACGTCTCTATTGATTGAGATGCTTAAAGAAGATATCACAATATGCACATGTATGCGTGGGTACTTCGTGGCGCGCACGTGTGTGACAACGTAAACTGTCCAGCCGATGAAAGCGCTTCGAGCAAGTTGTGCAAGAGAACATATCAGCTGTGGATCTGGAAAATGATGAATGCCTTAAAAATTCTGGCTCTTATAGGCCAACATACGAGTACCCGGATGTTCTACAGTCCCGGATGTTCCACATTCCCCGGATGTACAAGAATCCGGATGTACACGGATGTAACAGTCCTCGGATGTAAAAGTGTCCGGATGTTCACGAATATTCCACGATCCCGGACTTCTATCAGGCCCAGATTCTCTTTCGGAAGATATGGAGGCTCTGAAGAGCCGTTCTTTTCTGTCGCTGTAAGACGGAACTGTCATTGTCATAGCGTCAGGGTCAATAGGGCAAAGATCTTTGTGAGACCAACGAGCCTTCGCTGGTGCCGATGTGAGCGCTCGTGTTGACCGCTTCTCTCTTGCAGGAAACAAGCCTATTTTTTGTATACTATGATTGTCTTTTTGAATTTGGTGCTAATACTGTTATATGGAATATGGAATAGGTCTTTCGATTATGGACGCGGGTATTCTCTAATGGACGACGGCTGGATTATGAATGACGGACTAGACGCTTGTAATAGCCCGGGCATCAATGATGGCTGTCATATCCCAGTATTGGTGGGTGATAGCACACCTCTCCATCGAGTCCACTCTGTCGAGAATCGCTTCTGTGAACTCTTTCAGGATCTGCTATTGTCCGTGTATTCAGAAGTTCATTGTGCTGATCTCAGACTGCTCTTGTACAATCAGAAGCCGACCCTCAGAATAAGTATAAGTCATGTTGAAGGATGGAACACAAACTGAGGACGTCTTTCGGATTGATGGGGATCAACTGACTGTGGAGTCTGAAGACTCGACTGCAATGCTGGCATTCATGGCTGGGTGCCTTATGGACCGACCGTTGATGTCGCCGTAAATTATCCTTACGATTAAATGACTTCCTGCAGATCGAACATGTATACTCGCCAACAGCACCTTGAAAAGTAGACTCATGGATGGGGTCAAACATCACGGGCTCCTCAGCCCTCAAGCGTGCATGTCCATGGATTAAACATTGGTGAGATCTCAACTGGCTGTGTAGTCTGAAGCGGAGTCCACAATCCCCACATTGATGCCTGAATGTCTCATGGAGACACCGTTCATGGCGGTGTAAATTATCCAGGCGATTAAATGTATCCCCGCAGGTCTCGCAGGTGTACTGGGCAGTAGCGTCGTGGATGGTAGACTCATGGCGTTGTAAGTCGTACAAGCGTGTAAAGGACTTGGAGCAAGTGGTACACGTGAACATAGTGTCGTAAGTGGTTGAACGAATGTCTGCTGAAAGTGTCAGACCGCTTCCCTTTTATAGCAAGCTAGCTTTTTTTAGAACACTCAGTTCAACTACTCCCAAGTCGAGGACCGAGATATACTGGTGTACGACTGAGCCGCATTGCGCGCGCGCGCGCGTGTGTGTGTGTGTGTGTATGTGTGGGCAGTGGATTTTACATCCGGGACCTTGTCAACATCCGGGCTTCCCAGTGGTTTTTTCCCGTCGTTCCTCCGTCTTCCATCTGGGTACTGTGTGTTTACATCCGGGTCCTCATCTTAGATCCGGGTTTTTCCATGTTTACTGACACGGAACCGGAAGTTGTCACAAGACAGGTGGCGCCTCAACGTCCGGCGGTGGTGGTAGCTCCCGTGAGGTGCAGCTCGAAGCTCCGGAGCTCTTGGAGGTCAGAGCTCGGAAGTGACGTCATCGTTCGCATGCGCACGCATCTGTGGTGCACCCTGTACCCTATAGCTCGTAGGGCATAGGGTACACCAGGGTGCTGGTGCAACACAGATGCGTGGGAATGTGTACGATGACGTCACTTCCGAGCTCCGAGCTCCAAGAGCTCCGAGCTCCAAGGGCTCCGGAGCTCCGAGCTTCACCCCAAGGGAGCTACCACCACCACCGGGCGTTTGGGCGCCACCTGTCTTGTGACAACTCCCGGTTCCGGTCTCGTGTCAGTAACATGGAAAATCCCGGATCTAAGATGAGGACCCGGATGTAAAACCACAGCACCCGGATGAAAGACGGAGGAACGACGGGGGAAAACCCACTGGGAAACCCGGATGTTGACCAGGTCCGGGATGTAAAATCCACTGCGCAAACATACACACACACACACACACAAACGCGCGCGCGCGCGCAATGTGGCTCAGCCGTACACCAGTACATCTCTGTCCTCGAATTGGGAGTAGTTGAACTCAGTGTTCTAAAAATAGATTAACAGCTAGCTTGCTATAAAAGGGAAGCGGCCTGACACTTCCAGCAAACATTCGTTCAACCACTTACGACACGATGTTCACGTGTACCACTTGCTCCAAGTCCTTTACACGCTTGCACGACTTACAACGCCATGAGTCTACCATCCACGACGCTACTGCCCAGTACATCTGCGAGACCTGTGGGGATACATTTAATCGCCTGGATAATTTACACCGCCATGAGACATCCAGGCATCGAAGTGGGGATTGTGGACGCCGCTTCAGACTACACAGCCAGTTGAGATCTCACCAGCGTGTAATCCATGGACATGCACGCTTGAGGGTTGAGGAACCCGTGATGTTTGACCCCATCCATGAGTCTACTTTTCAAGGTGCTGTTGGCGAGTATACATGTTCGATCTGCAGGAAGTCATTTAATCGTAAGGATAATTTACGGCGATATCAACGGTCGGTCCATAAGGCATCCAGTCATGAATGCCAGCATTGCAGTCGAGTCTTCAGAGTCCACAGTCAGTTGATCCCTATCAATCCGAAAGACGTCCACAGTTTGTGTTCCACCCTTCAACATGACTTATACTTATTCTGAGGGTCGGCTTCTGATTGGACAAGAGCAGTCTGAGATCAGCACAATGAACTTCTAAATACACGGGCAATAGCATAAGTGAATTGTAAACACACCCATAGCGGTTCCCCCAGCGTGGATGTGCTGTGATGGAGGGGATAATAAAAGGATTGACCTGTAATCTTTGTTGTTGTTGTTGTTGTTGTTGTTGTTGCTCTCTTTTTGGACTAAATCAATCAGAATAGTACTTATCACGGACTACACACGTAGAGCTACGTGTAGGTGCGCATGTGTAACATGGTCTATAAAACACGTCCCTCTGGACCCCACACCCCATTCCGACTGTTGCAGAGCCATGACGGAGACCCACCCCTATGCCACTCGCATTTTACAGCATGCGACCGTGGTTAATTCACTCACGGGTTACCGAGCAGTGGCTCGGTCTATGTTTGGAGATGGCGACGACAATGAGGGGCAACGCCAGATCCTGAAAGAGTTCACAGAAGCGATTCTCGACAGAGTGGACTCAATGGAGAGGTGTGCTATCACCCACGACTACTGGACTATGACAGCCATCCTTGATACCCGGGCTATGGACAACGAGCGCTCACGCCGGAACCAGCGACGGCTCGTTGGTCTCACAATGATCTTTGCCCTATTGACCCTGACACTGTGGAAATGACAGTTCCGTCTTACAGCGACAGCCTCCATATCTTCCGAAAAAGAATCTGGGCCTGATAGAAGTCCGGAATGGTGGAACATTCGTGAACATCCGGGCATATTTCCATCCGGGGACTTTCACATCCGTGTACATCCAGGGACTGTGGAACATCCGGAACTGTAGAACATCCGGGTACTCCTATGTTGGCCTATAAGGGCCAAAAATTTTAAGGCATTCATCATTTCCAGATCCACAGCAGATATGTTCTCTTGCACAACTTGCTCTAAGCGCTTTCATCGCCTGGACAGTTTACGTTGTCACACACGTGCACGCCACAAAGCACCCACGCATACATGTGCAGATTGTCACCAAAATGTCATACACGGATCACGCTCGCCACTCTCGAGACCGGATATTTCAGTTTCTATGAAAATGCATCTGAGAACGGAAGAACCCATGGAGGTCGATCCGCCGCCGCGAATTGATCCCAGTGTTGAATGGGAGAAGTAAGAGCTCCGAGTTTCAGTATCATGGATTGCACGAAGACGTTTAGGTTACACTGAACGAAGATTAAACCTTCTGAAATGGTAGCTTCTGATTGGTTGATAGGACGGTGACCTCCCCTCTTCTCCTCTTCTCCTCTAACTATGAATACGGAAACACGCATGTTAGATGCACATTTCTCACAACCTATACCAGACCCGATCAAATGGAAAAGCCAGCCAATTCCAAGGCAGACGAGCAATCGTTGAAGATTGACGAACAGGTGCCGGTTTCCGCTCGACTCCCCAAAAGAGTTACCAAAAGATACCCGCCCATAACTATGGAAATGATAGATGATTTCTTCAGTGTGGGTAACAGCTCAACCAGGGGAGAGCCCGGAGATCTCCGCTACCATCGCCAGCGATACCTGACCTGCCTTGACCGGTTGTGATCTTTGTACGAGGAGGAGATTTTCCAGTGGGCGAAGTGAGAGCTTGCCACCAAAGGTCATTTTTCCTTGTATGGAAGAATAAAGGCCGCAATTATCTCGAAAGAGAGACTTCTAACATATGTACAGACAGATGAATGAATGAGTAAGAATCATATTAGGTCACACCGAGCAAAGATGGAACTTTCTGAAATGGCGACTTCTGATTGGACAGCCGAGAATACATCTATCGGACAAGAACGAATATGACAGATGCAAATGGCGGCCTCTGATTGGGCAAGAGGCCACTTGTATTGTAAACACACCCAACGCGGCTCCCCCAGCTTGGGTATGATGTACTGGAGGGGATAATAAAATGATTGACCTGTCAACCTAGTTGTTGTTGTTCTCTCACCGGTCTACATCATGCGACATTTTACAGAGTGCATGTTCATTCAGAGAGAGAGAGAGAGAGAGAGAGCATTAAGGTTTAACGTCGCATTCCGCAATATTTCAGCTATTTAGCGACATGGACAGAGGGTATGTACATGGATTTGAAAGGAGTATGTTCGCATGGACGTGAACAGAGTACATGTAGAATGACATGCACAGAGTACATTTACATGGACAAGGAAGACGTGTATTAAGACGTGTATGAGTACAGGTACATGAACAGATTACATGTACAGGCAAATAGTACATGTACAGGCACATATTACTTGTGCATGGATATGCACAGAATACATGGACATGTGCAGAGTACATGTATTCTGTGCATCGAAGCCACCTGTCTTGTGACAACTTCCGGTTCCGGTCACGTGACAGTAAAACATGGAAAAACTCCGATGTAATATGAGGACTCAGGTGTAAAATCGCAGTACCCGGATGGAAGACGGGGGTACGACGGAAAAAACCCACTGGCCAACTGCGCATGTACAGATTGACGCTACTTCCAATGAAAACAAGCCAGTCTGACCCACGAGAGCTTCACAATGATACCCCACACGGTCCATTCGGGCCAATAGTGGTCCATCTCTACACCAAATACCTTCCTTCACTTCCACAAAATGCCCACTTGCGCTACTACTCGTACTGATGACGTCACATATGACGTCACAGATGCTGTGGACATACCTCAAATCGAGTGTACACCCCGAGAGCTACAAAATGACACCCGACACGACGCATTCGGACCAAGGATGGTCCATCACTACCCCAAATACCTTCCTTCACTGCCCTAAAATGCACACTTTCGCTACTACTCGTACTGATGACGTCACTGAGGCTGTGGGCAGCCCACAAATCGGGGTCTACACCCCGAGAGCTACAAAATGACACCTCCCACGACACATTCGAACCAATTATGGTCCATTTCTACCCCAAATACCTTCCTTCAATTGCCCAAAATGCCCTCTTTCGCTACTACTCTTACTGATGACGTCAACAATGACGTCACAGATGACGTGAACATCCCTGAAATCGTGGTCGGCACCACGAGAACTACAAGATGACACCCCACTCGACGCATTCGGACCAAGGATGGTCCATCTCTACACCAAATACCTTCCTTCAGTTCCCAAAAATGCCCACTTTCGCTACTACTCCTACTGATGACGTCATTAATGACGTCACAGATGACGAGAACATCTCTCAAATCGGGCTTTACACCCCGAGAGCTACAAAATGACACCTCCCACGACACATTCGAACCAATTGTGGTCCATTTCTACCCCAAATACCTTCCTTCACTTGCCCAAAATGCCCACTTTCGCTACTACTCCTACTGATGACGCCACCAATGACGTCAAAGATGACATGGACATCCCTCGAATCGGGCTCTACACCCCGAGAGCTACAAAATGACACCTCCCACGACGCATTCGGACCAAGGATGGTCCATCTCTACACCAAATACCTTCCTTCAGTTCCCAAAAATGCCCACTTCGCTACTACTCCTACTGATGACGTCATCAATGACGTCACAGATGACGAGAACATCTGTCAAATTGGGATGTACACCCCGAGAGCTACAAAATGACGCCCCACACGACCCATTCGGACCAAGGATGGTCCATTTCTACCCCAAATACCTTCCTTCACTGCCCCAAAATGCCCACTTTGACTACTACTCCGACTAATGACGTCACCGATGACGTGAACATCCCTCAAATCGGGGTCTGCACCCCGAGAGCTACGAAATAACACTTCCCTAGACACATTCGGACCAATAGTGGTCCATCTCTACCCCAAACACACATCCACACACTCCCAAAATGATCACTTTACTTATTACACTCAACTGCGCATGCGCAGATTGACGCGACTTGCAATAAAAAAACACATTATTCTGACTCTACCCTACAAAAGCTTCACTTGGACACCTCCTACGACCCATTTGGACCCATAGTGGTCCATCTCTACCCCAAACACACCCCCACATGCCCCCCAACATGCCTGCTCTCTATACTACGGCCAGACTGCGCATGCGCAGAATATTGAAAACGGACGATACATTAGTTCAGTCGGATGCTCCTCCACGACAGCTTCAAAATAAGACCTCATACGACACCATAGGACCACCAGGGGCTCACCTAGACCCCAAAACGTCCACCCAGTATGGACCTATACCCCCATAGCCAGTATGGGGCTATATGGGCCTATATACAGACCTATCCGGTATTTTTGGAACTATTTCACCGCTTAGCTCCGAGACCCCTCCCATCATGTTTTTCATGGCGAGACGTGAAAAACAAGACCAAACAACCCATAGTAAAACCCACAACAAATATCCCAGGTTGGACCTATACCCCCATAGCCAGTATGGGGATATACCCATACAGGCATTTCCCCGTATATTGTATAATACATATAATTGTAGGAGTCCGTGTTCCGCTTTTTATTTATTCATTTTATTTATTTTTATTTTATTTTTATTTTTTTCTGTGAAAACATCCATGACTGGATAACCCTGAAGGAGAGCTTCACTCGACCCAATCGGTCCACTAGGGGCCCCTAGCGGCCTGGAGAATTTTCCCTCGGCTCCTCACGTATTTGGGACTACTTTCTGTCCGCGGAAGCAGACCGCATCACCACCAGACCGCATCACCGCGGAGGACTACATTCCCTGCAAAAATTGGAACTCTTCTGTGTTCAGAGGTAGCTTTTTGGTCATTCTTCCGGAACTATAGTGACCTTGACCTCTGTGACCGCCACGTGACCTCCCCGTGATCTCCTCGAAAGTAGGTCGATGCGACTTTATCCGTCTTTTATATACTACTTATATCCTTAGGGCAAAACCCAACATACCCTCAATTAGTTTTTGATAATGTAGAAGTAAAACGCGTTAGTTACTCTCATAAGAACTAATTTTCCAAGATAACATGAAATAGGAAGAACACATTAATTCTATCTGCTTGAAATCCCAAAATAAACTCCATGTCATGTCCAGAACAAAACACAACCTTGAAAGAAAATGTTTGGATTGCTCATGTATACAAGAGTACTGTCCGCCCTCTTCTTGATGATAATGATGTTGTGTTTGACGGCTGCACATTGACTGATTCTGTGGTCTTAGAAAAAAGACAAAGACAGGCTGCAGTTATAAGTACTGGTGCCATGCGAAGGTCGTAACCTTGTGTTTTTTTGTGGATACATCTCTATATAGGATGTGTATCCACATTTTTTTTTCAGAGCATAAAACTTTGATTTTTATAAAATTTGGATACACATCCTATATAAGAGATGTATCCACATTGTATCCACATTTATATAATTTCCATACTTATGTAATCTGTGAGAAAATAAATCTACTAAAAGTACCGCACATCTGCACAGGAAAATCTTCAGATATCGCAATTGACGCCAAGTTCAGAAAATTCGCCATTCTCCTACTCTATGATCCTTTTTCATACAACTCTTGGCTATAAAACAAGATACTGTCATACTTACATTGTTATTTTAAATGTTAAATAATCACGGTTTCGCAGAAATGACGAATTATTTTTTAAATTCATATGGATGGGTGAGAAAAACTATAAGTAAACGAGCCGATCTTGTTTAAGTTTCATCGAATTCGTATGTCATGTAAAACGTGTGCTCATTGGTTGAATAACGGGTGGGCGGAGCCAATATGTACTGTTCAGCCAATCAAATTTACGATTACTTGTACTCAGGGAAATTCAGATTTGGAATGAAAGTTTATATTGCGATGGGATCGAGGTATCGTATCACTTTCCATCCATACCAGCAAATATAAAACACGCCAGGTTTTGATTCTTTGTAACCATAATCAGATATGTTATAAGAGTTTTGTGCAAAACTGTCGCTGTCAGTAGTTCCTATTTCGTTTTGTTGATAAATATCGACGAAGAAGACACGTCAGACAAGTGAAAAAATAACCAAATCTGACTAACTTTCGTCAAAATTTCTACCAGAGTTTTGCCGCAATATTATTCCGTTCTCATGCCGATAATTGATCAAGTATGGAAGTAAAAATGTGGATACATCACCTATATAGGATGTGTATCCACAATTTGGAAATTCATTGTTTTCGATGATTTTGAAATGTGGATACACATAAATTTGTATCAACAAAAATCCGCTATGTTGTGGTTACGCCATACGAAGAACTTCGTATCAAACATTGTTAAATGAATTAGGCTGGGAAACACTTTCTCATCGTAGGAAGAAGCACCGTCTTATTTTATTCTATAAAATATTAAAATCAGAGGCACCTGCATTACTTCTACGTTTATGTCCGAAGAAAGTATCTTTGGATATGCAAAGAAATTATAACCTGCGGAATTCTGACAAGTATAGAACATTTCGGTGTCGTCTAACTTGTTTTCAAAAATTTGTTATTCTCACAGACTTCTATAGATTGGAATTCTCTTCATGCTTCCGTCCGAAATGCAACCTCATAATCTATGTTTACGGTCAAAGTCTCTACTAACCTTCACACCTTACGAAAATATACAATTCCCTTTGCGGGTATACCTCAGTCCCACTGTGTACGATGAGGCTAGGTTTTAGTTCATTAAATGTTCATCTGTTTAAGTACAACATCTCACCCAAGCTCTGTCTGCCCTTATTGTAATCACAACAATCATTTCCTCTTGATCAGCCCCATATTCCCCTCCCTGAGAAAGCCAATGCTCACCTCGATTACTAGCTTGAACAGTCCCGATGTACACCACTCTCTTTTGATTCACGACTGCCCAAATTACCTGTCAAATTTATTATCGCGTGGCTCTTCTGACTTGGATGATGAAACAAATATGTCTGTTTCTGAATAGTTCAAAAGTTTGTTGAAACATCCAAATGGCTTCATGTTCAACGGGCGAATAGGTGCCCACTCTGGCGACCAATCACAGTCCAGCTTCAACGGGCGAATAGGTGCCCACTCGAGCAAATGATAATCTTTGATGATTGCTGATGGAGAGCAAGAACTTCGTCAGCCACACTGCTGCTCTGTAACACAACACAGACGTCCATCCACTCGTATTCTACAACACGAGAGCTTCAAGATGAGACCCTACACGCCATATTTGGACCACGGATGGCCCGCCTCGACCCCAAACTCTCACCTCAAATACGCGCTTTCTATACTACTGCCCGACTGCGCATGCACAGAAGGACTTGGGCAGACAAAATCACTATTCCAATTGGAGTCTACCACAAGAGAGCTTCAATATGGCACCCTGCACGGACTTTCGCACTTTCCTGGGTTATTCCCCATGGTTTAGGGGTAAAGTCCGTGTTTCGCAAGTTATATTTCCGAGGTAAGTTTACATACATCTCTACAGATGGCCCCATACATACCTTCCTGGATTATTCCCCATGGTTTAGGTGTAAAGTCCGTGTTCCGCTTTATATATTTCCAGGAAAATCCTAAGGATACATCCACCCTGTAGATGGCCCATACACCCTTCCGTGGGTTATTCCCCATAGTTTAGGTGTAAATTTCGTGTTCCGCTTTTTATATTTTCGGAACAAATACTAATTTTACATACACCCGCTACCGGAAGTCACGTGTCCCGGAAATAACCTTTAGCCTCCACATTACCTTGACCCCGTATGTGACGTCACCGGATCCTAATTTTACATACACATCTGTAGATGACCCCGTACACACTTGCCAGAGTTATTCCAAATGGTTCAAGATTAAAGTCCGTGTTTCGCTTTTAATGTTTCCGGGACAAATCCTATTTTACATACATCCCCATAGATGGCCCCATAAACACTTCGCCGGATTATTACCCATGGTTTAGATGTAAAGTCCGTGTTCCGCTTTTTATACTTTCGGGGCAAATCTTAATTTTGCATACACCCCTATAGGTGCCCCAATACATCCTTCCCTGGATTTTCCCCCATGGTTTAGGTGGTTTTAAAGTCGGTGTTCCGCTTTCTATATTCCCGGGACAAATTCTAAGTTTACATGCACCCCTGTGGGTGACCCCATACACTCTTCTCTGGGTTATTCCCATGGCTTAGGTGTGAAGACCGTGTTTCGTTTTTTTTATATTTCCGAGACAAATCTTAGTTTTGCATACACCCTATAGATGACAGTAGTATATAAAGGCTAAATCCATTATTATTTAAGGGCAGATAACTCTGTTTGAACAATTTTTCCGAATGACTAAAAAATACCTCCGAATACAGGAGAGTTCCAATTTTTGCAGGTCAAAAATAGTTATTTGACCTTTGTATTCCTCCGCGGTGATGCGGTCTGGTGGTGATGCGGTCTGCCTCCGCGGACAGAAAGTAGTCCCATGGGTTGACTTCCAATGTTAATGTATACGGGGAATACCTAAATAGACGTTTTGTGACCTAGGTGGGTCCCTAGTGGACCGATTGGGTCGAGTGAGGTATCAAAGTGAAACATTCGTCAAGGGGCATCTGATGGGCTGGGTGTGGGGTTGAAATATCGGCATTCTGCGCATGCGCGGTGGCCAAAGGGTATGGAAATAGACGTTTTGGAGCTAGGGGAGCCACTAATGGTCCAATGGGGTCATATGAGGCATCCATGTGAAGCATTCGTGAAGGGGCATCCGCCTGGACTAGCGGCTCGGGCGTTGTCACCATTCTGCGCATGCGCAGACAGGGAATTGTGGGAAAAGGGTATGGAGATAGACGTTTTGGGATCTAGGGGAGCCCCTAATGGGCCGATGGAGTCGTATGAGGTATCACTGTGAAGCACACATGAGGGGGCATCTGCCTGGACTAGTGTCTCGGACGTGGTCACCATTCTGCGCATGCGCAGACAGGGAATTGTGGGAAAAGGGTATGGAAATAGACGTTTTGGGGTCTGGATGGGCCACTATTGGTCCTATGGAGTCGTATGAGGTATCCTTGTGAAGCATTCGTAAAGGGGCATCTGACGGGGTGGGTGTGATGTGGAACTGACGTCATTCTGCGCATGCGCAGTATACCAAGAGTATGAAAATAGACGTTTTGGGATCGAGGTGGGCCACTATTGGTCCGATGGAGTCGAGTAAGGTATCCATGTGAAGCATTCGTGAAGGAGCATCTGACTGGGTGGATGTGGGGTAGGAATATCGTCATTCTGCGCATGCGCGGTGGACAAAGGGTATGCAAATAGACGTTTTGGGGTCTGGGTGGGCCACTAGTGGTCCTATGGAGTCGTATGAGGTATCAATGTGAAGCCTATGTGAGGGGGCACCCGCCTGGACTAGTGTCTCGGCCGTGTTCAACATTCTGCGCATGCGCAAACAGGGAATTGTGAGCAACGCCCGCCAACGCCAAGCTCAACGCTTCAACGTCCTGGTGAATTAGCCCAAAAGCTCTGATTTTCATGGAATTGTCGCTAATTCATTGGAAATGCAGTGACGCCCGTCAACGTCCGCCTTAACGCCCTAGCATAACGCCTTGACGCCATGATGTAGACAGATGAGAGAAGAAGAAGAAGAAGAACAACAACAACAAGGATGAGAGAACAACAACAACAACAAGTTGTTTTCATATAGTTTATTTTCCCCTCCATCATAACATACCCAGGCTGGGGGAGTCGCGTTGGGTATGTTTACAATTCAAGAATACTCTTGTCCAATCAGAGACCGCCGTTTTGTCCTGCCATATTCATTCTTGCCCGTTAGATGTATTCTCGGTTGCACTTGTCCAATCAGAAGCCGTCCTTGAGAAAGTCCCATCTTCGGCCCTGTTCGCTCTCATCCGTTTGTTCTAATCGTCGTCGGTCAGGCCTGGATATTCGTCGGGCAGCATATCCTGAAACAGTTGTTTGCGCATTCTTATCGCATTTTCCAGGGCCTCGGTGGGTGGTAACCCCATAGCCTGTTCCAAGTGACGCTTGGTCTTCATGATGGACCTGTACGTGGGGTCGGCTTTCATTTCAAGCGGTAGTAAGGTATACTGTTCATAGATCGCCATGGCTGTTTTCCTGATGCGGGGCCGCATTTCGGTGTACGCCTGTTGTAAGTTATCCTGTCCCGCGTCCTCGATCGCTTCAGCGTGAGTATTGATAGCTGCTGTCACAATACGATCCCAGAAGGTAGGTTCTACCTCACTTTCCTGGGATGTAGGCTGACTATCTGAGGTCAAGCTCCCCATATCAGTAGATAGACTGTCAGCAATCTTGGATTCGGTATCAGTCGATACACTCTCATCGAGCTCTGTATCAGCATCCGATTCAACTGACTCCTCGGCGTCTTCAATCCCATGTATGTTTTTCTGGTGTCGCATCATATCGTAATGTCTGGTGAACGTGCGTTCACACTCAGAACAAGTATAAGCCATGTTGACGGTTGAACGTCGACTGTGTGTGTTTTGGGATATACACTCGCTTTCATAGACAGTAACGCCCGCCAATGCCCACTGTTACGCCTTAACGCCCAATATGTACGCCTTGACGCTCGTCTCAACGCTTTAACACACTTTCTTAACGCTTTAACGTCGTTTAATGATGCGTTCAAACAAATGTTGCTTTTGTGCTATTGCTCTGACATACGCCGCTTTCCAGTTCATGCCCGAGGTTTTCAACAACGACGCTGTTCTTTCGATTTCCATATGGACTGGGTCCTTGTCCAACAATTTCATATGGGTCACGAGGTCGACATACTGCTGACGTAAAGCCCGTCGTAGTCTGGGTGCCAATCTGTTATGGGCTAAAATTGCGGCTTCTTTTTTCGAATATCCTTTGTGTTGAAACTTGTTTTCTGTGGTCCTCAACGTTTCGCCCATCTCGGCGTCCATACTTTCTTTGAACAAATCCTTCCATAGCCTCGAGTTCACATTATGTTCATTCCCTTGTACGGGTACGGGTTGGGCCTTCACGGTTGGGTGATATTCCGGGACTGATGGTATGAAGCGGACCCGCTGTATGGGGGTGGGTTGCTGCTGCTGCTCTGCCAGGAGTGGACTCGGCGGATGGTGTAGGGGTATATGACGTTGCGGTGATTCCTCGCCGGGTAACAGGTGGGTCGTCAGCCGACGATCTTCGGGGGTATGGGCTTTTAAATCTACGAACAGGTAGCCGTACGGACGACTTGTCGCCCCTTGAAACGCCTGCATGAAATGGTCGATGTTCTGAGGATAAATTCGACTACCAAACACACGGATTTGTGCTCTGTCAATGGGATTGGAGAACAACACAAAGTATTGGCAGTTCAAGGCAATATCTCTGGACGCCTTCCCTTGAGGAAAGAGATTCTGGGTCAAATAGATGACGGACAGATTCCGATTATGGGATCCTTTAGTAAACAAGTCGGCGACGTGTGAATTCTCCTTGGCCGCACTCATCAGATCATCTAGCATTACCACGTTGGTCTGCTCGGGGTCAAAGTAATACGGTTCGTTTATGTCGTGGGGAATCCCTGGGACGAAGCTCACATTCTGTAACCTTGTAGTTTCGTAGGCGGGCTGCCATTGGCTATAACACCAAACAACACGTGTCGGAGCTGGGGTTGCCACACCTCCCTCTAAGAACATCATCACCCAGGACGTCTTTCCACATGCCGTAGGGCCGCTCACCGTCATCGTATAGGGATGCTCTACTGCTCTTGTTGGACCTATAGCGGGACTCGGCTGTGTCTCTTGGTTGTGTTTGCGTTGAATGTGCCTGAGCATACTATCGCGACGAGAGAAGGTTCTCTGACAGCACGTACACGTACACGACATGTTCATCAGTCGTCCAATACATATGGACTGATGATGGACACATGTTCATTCCTATATTTAGAGACTCTACCACCACCACACACACCACCACCAACTCCACCAACACCACTGCCACCCACCACCAACACCACCACCAACGCCACCACCAACGCCACCAACGCCACCACCAACGCCACCAACGCCACCACCAACGCGTCAACGCCCGGTGGTGGTGGTAGCCCCCGTGTGGCCGAGCTCTTGGATCGGAGCTCTCGGAGCTCAAAGCTTGCGGAGCTCAGGGCTCGGAAATAACGTCATCGCAGGCATGCGCGTGTACCTGTACTGCACCCTGTACCCTATTCCCCACGGGGAATAGAGTATACCAGGGTGCGGGTGCAGCACAGGTACACGCGCATGCCTGCGATGACTTCATTTCCGAGCCCTGAGCTCCGCAAGCTTTGAGCTCCGAGAGCTCCGATCCAAGAGCTCTGCCACACGGGGGCTACCACCACCGGGCGTTGACGCGTTGGTGGTGGCGTTGGTGGCGTTGGTGGTGGCGTTGGTGGTGGTGTTGGTGGTGTGTGGCAGTGGTGTTGGTGGAGTTGGTGGTGGTGTGTGTGGTGGTGGTAGAGTCTCTAAATATAGGAATGAACATGTGTCCATCATCAGTCCATATGTATTGGTCGACTGATGAACATGTCGTGTACGTGTACGTTCTGTTAGAGAACCTTCTCTCGTCGCGATAGTATGCTCAGGCACATTCAACGCAAACACAACCAAGAGACACAGCCGAGTCCCGCTATAGGTCCAACAAGAGCAGTAGAGCATCCCTATACGATGACGGTGAGCGGCCCTACAGCATGTGGAAAGACGTCCTGGGTGATGAAGTTCTTAGAGGGAGGTGTGGCAATCCCAGCTCCAACACGTGTTGTTTGGTGTTATAGCCAATGGCAGCCCGCCTACGAAACTACAAGGTTACAGAATGTGAGCTTCGTCCCAGGGATTCCCCACGACATAAACGAACCGTATTACTTTGACCCCGAGCAGACCAACGTGGTAATGCTAGATGATCTGATGAGTGCCGCCAAGGACAATTCACACGTCGCCGACTTGTTTACTAAAGGATCCCATCATCGGAATCTGTCCGTCATCTATTTGACCCAGAATCTCTTTCCTCAAGGGAAGGCGTCCAGAGATATTGCCTTGAACTGCCAATACTTTGTGTTGTTCTCCAACCCCATCGACAGAGCTCAAATCCGTGTGTTTGGTAGTCGAATTTATCCCCAGAACATCGACCATTTCATGCGGGCGTTTCAAGGAGCGACAAGTCGTCCGTACGGCTACCTGTTCGTAGATTTAAAAGCCCATACCCCCGAAGATCGTCGGCTGACGACCCACCTGTTACCCGGCGAGGAATCACCGCAACGTCATATACCCCTACACCATCCGCCGAGTCCACTCCTGGCAGAGCAGCAGCAGCAACCCACCCCCATACAGCGGGTCCGCTTCATACCATCAGTCCCGGAATATCACCCAACCGTGAAGGCCCAACCCGTACCCGTACAAGGGAATGAACATAATGTGAACTCGAGGCTATGGAAGGATTTGTTCAAAGAAAGTATGGACGCCGAGATGGGCGAAACGTTGAGGACCACAGAAAACAAGTTTCAACACAAAGGATATTCGAAAAAAGAAGCCGCAATTTTAGCCCATAACAGATTGGCACCCAGACTACGACGGGCTTTACGTCAGCAGTATGTCGACCTCGTGACCCATATGAAATTGTTGGACAAGGACCCAGTCCATATAGAAATCGAAAGAACAGCGTCGTTGTTGAAAACCTCGGGCATGAACTGGAAAGCGGCGTATGTCAGAGCAATAGCACAAAAGCAACATTTGTTTGAACGCATCATTAAACGACGTTAAAGCGTTAAGAAAGTGTGTTAAAGCGTTGAGACGAGCGTCAAGGCGTACATATTGGGCGTTAAGGCGTAACAGTGGGCATTGGCGGGCGTTACTGTCTATGAAAGCGAGTGTATTCCCAAAACACACACAGCCGACGTTCAACCGTCAACATGGCTTATATTTGTTCTGAGTGTGAACGCACGTTCAACAGACATTACGATATGATGCGACACCAGAAAAATATACATGGGATTGAAGACGCCGAGGAGTCAGTTGAATCGGATGCTGATACAGAGATCGATGAGAGTGTATCGACTGATACCGAATCCAAGATTGCTGACAGTCTATCTACTGATATGGGGAGCTTGACCTCAGATAGTCAGCCTACATCCCAGGAAAGTGAGGTAGAACCTACCTTCTGGGATCGTATTGTGACAGCAGCTATCAATACTCACGCTGAAGCGATCGAGGACGCGGGACAGGATAACTTACAACAGGCGTACACCGAAATGCGGCCCCGCATCAGGAAAACAGCCATGGCGATCTATGAACAGTATACCTTACTACCGCTTGAAATGAAAGCCGACCCCACGTACAGGTCCATCATGAAGACCAAGCGTCACTTGGAACAGGCTATGGGGTTACCACCCACCGAGGCCCTGGAAAATGCGATAAGAATGCGCAAACAACTGTTTCAGGATATGCTGCCCGACGAATATCCAGGCCTGACCGACGACGATTAGAACAAACGGATGAGAGCGAACAGGGCCGAAGATGGGACTTTCTCAAGGACGGCTTCTGATTGGACAAGTGCAGCCGAGAATACATCTAACGGGCAAGAACGAATATGGCAGGACAAAACGGCGGTCTCTGATTGGACAAGAGTATTCTTGAATTGTAAACATACCCAACGCGACTCCCCCAGCGTGGGTATGTTATGATGGAGGGGAAAATAAACTATATTAAAAAAACTTGTTGTTGTTGTTGTTCTCTCATCCTTGTTGTTGTTGTTCTTCTTCTTCTCTCATCTGTCTACATCATGGCGTCAAGGCGTTATGTTAGGGCGTTAAGGCGGACGTTGACGGGCGTCACTGCATTTCCAATGAATTAGCGACAATTCCATGAAAATCAGAGCTTTTGGGCTAATTCACCAGGACGTTGAAGCGTTGAGCTTGGCGTTGGCGGGCGTTGCTCACAATTCCCTGTTTGCGCATGCGCAGAATGTTGAACACGGCCGAGACACTAGTCCAGGCGGGTGCCCCCTCACATAGGCTTCACATTGATACCTCATACGACTCCATAGGACCACTAGTGGCCCACCCAGACCCCAAAACGTCTATTTGCATACCCTTTGTCCACCGCGCATGCGCAGAATGACGATATTCCTACCCCACATCCACCCAATCAGATGCTCCTTCACGAATGCTTCACATGGATACCTTACTCGACTCCATCGGACCAATAGTGGCCCACCTCGATCCCAAAACGTCTATTTTCATACTCTTGGTCTACTACGCATGCGCAGAATGACGTCAGTTCGACGTCACACCCACCCCGTCGGATGCCCCTTTACGAATGCTTCACATGGATACCTCATACGACTCCATAGGACCAATAGTGGCCCATCCAGACCCCAAAATGTCTATTTCCATACCCTTTTCCCACAATTCCCTGTCTGCGCATGCGCAGAATGGTGACCACGTCCGAGACACTAGTCCAGGCAGATGCCCCCTCATGTGTGCTTCACAGTGATACCTCATAGGACTCCATCGGCCCATTAGGGGATCCCCTAGATCCCAAAACGTCTATCTCCATACCCTTTTCCAACAATTCCCTGTCTGCGCATGCGCAGAATGGTGACAACGCCCGAGCCGCTAGTCCAGGCGGATGCCCCTTCACGAATGCTTCACATGGATGCCTCATATGACCCCATTGGACTATTAGTGGCTCCCCTAGCTCCAAAACGTCTATTTTCATACCCTTTGGCCACCGCGCATGCGCAGAATGCCGATATTTCAACCCCACACCCAGCCCATCAGATGCCCCTTGACGAATGTTTCACTTTGATACCTCACTCGACCCAATCGGTCCACTAGGGACCCACCTAGGTCACAAAACGTCTATTTAGGTATTCCCCGTATACATTAACATTGGAAGTCAACCCATGGGACTACTTTCTGTCCGCGGAGGCAGACCGCATCACCACCAGACCGCATCACCGCGGAGGAATACAAAGGTCAAAGAACTATTTTTGACCTGCAAAAATTGGAACTCTCCTGTATTCGGAGGTATTTTTTAATCATTCGGAAAAATTGTTCAAACAGAGTTATCTGCCCTTAAATAATACTGGATTTAGCCTTTATATACTACTGATGACCACATACACACTTCTCTGGATTATTTCCCATGGTTTAGGTGTAAAGTCCGTGTTCCGCTTTTTATGATTCCGGGACAAATCTTAATTTGACATACACCAGCTACCGGAAGTCACGTGACGCAGAAATGACCCGTATGTGACGTCACCGGATGTGTCTTCACTCCCTCATCATTTCCGCCCCCTCCCCCCACACGCTAAGATATGTACGCTTTCTATACTACTCCTGCCGAACCCTAGTGGGAATGTCAGTCTCCAGGCATCTCGTTTATAAACTCCCCATGTCCCTCATGATCCATACCTCCTACACGACTCTACAAAACTTTAACTACAAAACGCTTTCAATACTACTCCACGGAACGAAAATGACGTCAAAACCCTTGCCCATGCGCACTTAATATTTATAAGTGAAAGTTAAAATCAAAAAACGACAAAACGGACAAGTGGAGGTAATTTTCAATATTTGATTTTGATTTTTGCGCAAAGGAAAACGAAAAGTGGAAATTGACTGTCAAATTTCAATTTTCGTTTGTTTTTTTTTGTAATCCCAAAATCAAAAATTGAAAATTGACGGTCAAATTTCAATTTTGGATATTGATAATACAAAACGAAAAACGAAAATGGAAAATTGACGGCGAATTTCAATTTTTGATTTTGAGAATACAAAAACAAAGAACGAAAATGGAACTGTGCAAGGTTGCACGGACCTAAGAGTCGTAATCTCGTTAACAGAAAGCACGACTCTGTTCAACCTCCCCACAGCGTATGCTCCATTTCGCAGGCTCCATTACTATTAGTGTTATTAGACCCCCAGCGAGGTGGTTGGACTCTGTTGAGAATTAGGATCATTAAAATAATCACAAGGGAGACAAATTCAGTCACCACTCTTCTGTTGCCAGAGTTTCCTCCCTTTGACCATCGATGTATCGTACGTCTGATTTTCGAAGGGCGATTTATCGGTGAAGGCTAAATTATTATTTATGTGCCCAAGTTAACTGACGGCAATATAACTTGTAAATGCGTACTAATTGATGTGATAGAAAACCGGTTATATTTGCCCAATATATAATTTCATAACAGGTAATGTGAACTCATAAATTTTAAAATATGTTGTTACCTGTAACGCGCACAAATCAATGAGATTTGATACACCGGTGACCATAAATTAACGTGCCTAGATTTATATTGGGCCTACTTTCGATATAAAAGAATTTCTGCGTGTATAACCAGAAGCAAGATGATTTGCTTCTGGTATGGTATGGTGTTCTATTTGTGCCAATTTGATCTCGCGTGTCGACCTGCAAAAGTCGACGCACGACGCGCGACGCGAAAAGTCGACATCGTGTTTTGAAACGCGACGTCGCCCTTTCCGTCGCGCGTCGACTTTTACAATGTTAAAGAGATAGGCCAAAACTCGACGTCGTGTTTCAAAAGTCGACGTCGCCTTTTGGCCTATCTCTTAGCATTGTAAAAGTCGACGCGCGACGCGCGACGGAGAGGGCGACGTCGCCTTTCAGAACGCGACGTCGACTTTTCGCGTCGCGCGTCGTGCGTCGCCTTCTTGAAGAATCAAAACTCGACGCGCGACGGAAAAAGTCGACGTCGCGTTTTGAAAGGCGACGTCGCCCTCTCCGTCGCGCGTCGCGCGTCGACTTTTACAATGTTAGGAGATAGGGCAAAAGTCGACGTCGACTTTTGAAACACGACGTCGAGTTTTGGCCTATCTCTTTAACATTATAAAACCCGACGCACGACGGAGAGGGCGACGTTGCTTTTTAAAACGCGACGTCGACTTTTTCCGTCGCGCGAAAAGTCGACGTCGCGTTTTGAAAGACGACGTCGAGTTTTGGCCTAACTCTTTAACATTGTAAAAGTCGACGCGCGGCGGAAAGGGCGACGTCGCGTTTCAAAACACGACGTCGACTTTTCGCGTCGCGCGTCGACTTTTGCAAGTCGACGCGCGAGATCAAATTGGCACAAATAGAACACCATACTTCACGCATACATATGTACCACATGCCTATAAACCTGCATGACACGCGTCCCGTTTGCACTAAATTAGTCGTGCTGCGTGGGTATATGTTAAGGGGATGGACAACAGTAAGGTGGGTAGATCTTTGTGCTATTTCCATTACCTGTAATTTACAGGTAGAACAACTGTTGTCTACCAGTTTACCAGTGCGTGATGTGGTTTGGGTTGAGAGAGCAGAGCGTTTTGCCCAGACACGAATGCTTTTCGGATCAGTTACGACGTAGGACGAACGGTATTTCTTCGTGTGAGTCAATAAGCGCAGGGAACAATTAGCAAATTTATGAATGAATTCCATTGATATAGGTAGTGCGCATGTATAATTCACGTATCTTAAGAATCTTTCGTTAGAGGTTATACTATATCATATTGTTTTCGAATCTGGTAACGAGCCAAAAATTCCAGACCAGTTATGACTCATGTTTACCGTATACAGAACCGATAATTTGAAAACTTTGGGTGTTCGATATAATATCAAATAATTAATGGTAGAATATTTCGCAAAAGCCAATGAAAATAAAACATACGGTATGCGAATCGCAGGGTATCGCAAAATATCACTGCGACTGACACAACTGCAGACGTAACAAGTAATATACAGCTTCAAGATTTCCAGTTCGGAGTGATTCACAGGTATCTTACGACAAATGTATACTACTTGTTAAGTTGGATATAAAAAACCCAGTATAAAAACCTTCTTGTGCTGAAAGAAGAAACCATACTTCACCTTTTTACAGAATGCTGCATGGTGTGTAAAGAATATCTGGCGAGAACACTGGCATTGGTTTTACCTTTATACTGGAAAGGAGGTCGAAATTTATTTGGCCTGCTAAAAAATACTGTTTACCAGAAAACCACATTATCATTTTAGCAAAGAAATATATCTTTAAAGCCAGATGCTTGAGTACAAAACCGAATTTTCTTGGACAAAAAAATTGTATAAGAAATAATTATCTGACAGAAAAATATATTGCGGTTTGTAACAGGAAGACGGAACCATTTAACACTAAATGGTGTCCAATAGAAGGGTCTCTGATCAACAATGTTGGCCCCCACTTAGCTTGGCAAGCCCATGAAATAGATTACTTAGAGGATTGTCTACCACATTACCCGACTGCACCAAAAACATATTTGATGATAATTATATGCAGTATGAAGTATATTATATCCGATTCCTGTGTACAGCATGCTTACCGAATAAAGAAAAAAAAACACCTTTAGGATATTACTGTAACCACCCCTGCCCGAGATAGTGCTATGTGCGATCACAGGCCCGCAAAACAAGAGTTGAGGGGGGCGGTTCCGAGCGGAAAGGACATGTGGGTGTCTTTTAAATCTAAACAAGCATGGATATGAACATCTGAATGCAAAACAATCAGTTGGGACACATTGCCTATAGATATTTATTCGCCCAAATATGGTCATATTCGGAGAGGTCATGAGGTCACGAATGAATGTCCCAGGAAACAATGTCTCATACATGTATGTTCATCTTCGGGAAAATATGTCTTATCCGAGTTGCAAATCAGGAAAAAAAAATGTTTTCGCTATATTATTTTGTAGGCTTCGGATATGTTTTCCTAGCGGACATTCTTTCCTTCTACACAAGTACCGCAAATGATATAGGGGCAGGTTAACATTACACACAGAGTGACTGTGTTTTGTCCCATTTGTGAAAAACGCGTTGCAACTGTATCAGTAGTAGTAAAAGTGGAAATCGTGTCAGCTTTACCTTTGAAATTTGCATAACATTAATTTCCGACAAGGTCAATGCACCATTAACTATGTCTCGGTAATTTCCGTTGAACTTTGACCTTTGTGACGTCACTCCGTTTGACCTGTGTCCTTTGTGACGTCATTTACGATTGACAGATGTTATAGATCAACGCGTGGGAATTTGCTCTCCAGTCAATTCGGGGCTAGCATATCTCAACATGGTTTGGTGATTAACCTTTGGTAATGTCCGGTAGCTTCTGGAGGTCAAATGACCTTTGACCTCAAGCCTGCCTTTAATAATTCCCAGTTACTTAACGGGAATCATATACTTATCACTTCACAACTGAAGTGTTACTCACATGACTAATAGATGGAAATGGTGCCACCTGATGCGGTGACTTAACAGAGAGTCTCATTTTCGATGTTTGTAAGATGTTTACCATATGCATGAGTCACGGTCACCTCACCACGAAGATATCATGGCTCTGTTGAGACTGTCGCCATCTTATGTCCAGGGTCTGGACTTGTTCTACGTTACCCTACTCGCCTGGTATCGCGATTATAACAGAAAAATGTATACCATGTCCAGCTTATGGCTAAAGAATGTAACAGTTGAACAATAAAAGAACATCGATTTTCCTTTATCTTGGTAAACGTGTTTATCTCTTCGCCAAATTCAGACCGATCAATAAGCCTTCAATAATTCATCGTCGACAATAATGATGTAGAATTAGCAACAAATGTCATTGCATAGTATAGATGCTGTCAACGAATAAGATAGACCGTTCACTATATAGAGTTGAGATTGTTGAATGATATATTTTGTTCCTGTATGAAAGGAAACAATATCCCTTTTCATGTGTTTCTCTTAAAGAAAATCATCGAAGTCATCTTACTTCCCGCATTAATAATGTGAGGATTTTAACAACTCCCGAACAGAGTTAACTCCCATTATACCAGATTATGCACCCTTGCCACCATTCAGTTAATATGTAGCCCTGTACCAAAACATCATTTCACAAAATCTGGATTTTACCAGACAAAAATTCCTTATAAACAGACTAAATACTTGCTGGATGGGCGGTCTAGAACGCTTGCATTTATTGTATTTACTGATGGCGATTTGGTGCCAAACTCTGAGGGCGCGGGTTCAATTCTCGCATGGGACTGACCCATCCAGCTTCAAGAAAGTGACATCCTAAAATAATTGGATATAAATGTTACCTACTTTCTAAATGGCATTAGTATATATATAATATCGGCTTTAGGAGCTGTGTCATTATTCAGTCTATCAGAGGGGTAGTAAATCTACGAACTTCCTCTTCTGTGGAAGCTGAGGTGGCCGAGTGATCTAGAGCGCTTCCATCTATTGTTGACGATTATTTGGTGCCAAACTCTGAGGGCGCGGGTTCGAGTCTCGCATGGGACTGACTCATCCAGCACTAATATTTGTGCTTTATCAAGAAGTGATATCCTGAAATAATTGGATATAAATGTTACCTACTTTCTAAATGGAATTAGTATATATATAAATACTTAGATATTCAACTTTCCAGATGTGAATGTGCGTGAGGATTTGATCTAAAACAACATTGCTGGGTTTTTTTAAACAAATGACCGTTTTCTTTGATATAGTGTTGTTGTTGTAAAGAGGTAACAGTTATTCAATTATTCACTGATTGTTTGTGTTCTTTTGTCTGCCGAATCCCCCAAATGCGCTGCAGTTGATTAGTTAATTCAAGCCGTTTATTCTCCGCTTAATTCAAGTTGCTGCGATTCAGTAATCTCTCACTTAATCTCCTTCAAAGGCTACATGGCTTGGTGAGGAACGCTGCGCGGAGAATGCTTGGTCGTATTTTCTCCCTCGAAAAGTAACTGAAGGCAGGGTCGATGGGCATGGCAGAAGGAGAGATAACCGTGTTTGGAGGTTGGGATTTTACAGCTCTCAGCTGAAAGCCGGACGTTGGTATTACATCGGTCTTACTGGGTTGATTTTTTTATCTCTTTTTGTCCTTTCTGTTCATATGACCTTTGACCCCAATTGTGTAACACTTGCTACATAGTAATGACGAAAGAATGACGTCAGAAGGTCAAGGTCAAGGGTTGGAAGTGACAGGTCGAAGTTCGAAATGTTGGCGTTGAAACTGAGCGAATCAGGGACACGAATTATTTGAAACCGCGTCAGTGAGAGCATGGGGGTTCAAATTGATTTGCTGTTGCAACGGTGGCTGGAACTTTATAGAATTCGCTACAGTTGAAGTAAAGAATATCAAAATGGACAAATAAGAAAAAGTTTGTCGATAGAACCCGAATGCGCAGTGTATAGTGACGGAATTGTATATAAGTGCTTTAGCGTAACATACTCTCCCTACCGCTCGTTAACATTCAGTCGCCATCATGTTCCATTTGGGGTACAACGTTTTCGCCAATGTAGGAAACTCTAACGGGCACGCCTACGTGGATATTATCAAGGGTGAAGATGTGGGCGACAGCGACCAATTGCTCAGTATAAGACCGTACGTTTAACGCGGGATAGCTGGGTTAACATGACAGACTATGTCGTTGTGATCGACAACTTGATGGTCAAGCGCATAGTCAATGCCGAGCATTTGATATTATGCGGGAATGTCGACGTCCATTACGACCTCTTTCATGGGGAGAATAAAGTTCATATTCGCCGTTGGAATACGAATGAAAAGAAGACAACGTACACTACCAAAGCTGGACAGACATTGGTCCTGTCTATGTGGCTGAATTTGAAGAAGTGTGCAGTGGACAGCGACAAAGCATTAGGCTCATGCCTTGGTCACCCCAGTGTACCATCAAACACCTGCTGGATTTTTGACAATTACAACGCATATAAGGGAAGTGGGAAGAGGTGCCGACATACGGACAGAGCCACATGACCTCACAGTATAGTCTTCTGGCTAACCTATTCTAAAGCACATACCAAGAATCTAACGCTTTTATTGTACCTGTTCATGTGGCAACTTGGATGACCTGACCACATCGCCCCTAGCACCGGCATAAGCGGTATTATATACAAATCTAGAGAGCTATGATGGAAATGCTCTGACAACTCGTATGTTGGTAATTGGTGACCTGTGTCGCTGTGACAACTCGTACACTGGGGATTGGTGAGCTGTATCGTCGTCAGATGAAAATGACGATATTTAACACAAAAGACTAGTCTGTAAGGCCCGATGTCTACCCAGCATCAACTCCCCACAATGCCAACATATCTCAAAGACCAAAAGGTCTGTGCAGGGGGCGGGCCTCGGGGACGAAACGTCCGCCAGCAGAATCTCGTCATATACAGGTAAAAATTACAACGCATATAAGGGAAGTGGGAAGAGGTACCGACATACTGACAGAGCCACATGATTTCACAGTATAGTCTTCTGGTTAACTTAATATTCTAAAGCACACACCAAGAAACTAACGATCCTTGATATGTGTTGTATCTCAGGTACGTTTTTATTGTACCTGTTCATGTGGCAACTTGGATGACATGACCACACGGCCCCTAGCACCGGCATAAGCGGTATTAGATACAAATCTAGAGAGCCATGATGGAAATGCTCTGACAACTCGTATATTGGTAATTGGTGAGCTGTGTCGCTGTGACAACTCGTACACTGGAGATTGGTGAGCTGTATCGTCGTCAGATGTAAATGACGGCATTTAACACAAAAGACTAGTCTATAAGGCCCGATGTCCACCCAGCATCAACTTCCCGCAATGCCAACATATAACTTACAATGCCAACAAAACTTACTCCCGACACGATAGCCTACTCAGACACAATCTTACCGTACAAGACGAGAGACCCGTATAACCGGAAGGATTCGGGACAAGAAGCGACGTTGTTGTGTGTGTGAAAGAGTAGAAACAATAAACTTGGACAATCTCTGCCATCGCTGCAGAAAGGTACGATTCGCACTTGTACTTCGTCTTCTTGCATATGTAAATAACGTCACATATATCATAGCGTTGTTATTTACTTGTATGTTTTCGTTATCGTTTATGATCGATCTTCCGAGCCCCGATCTCCCAACTTTCCCATCCCCGAGCTCCTAACGCTCCCATTCCCGAGCTCCCAGCTCAATCATTCACTATTTCTTCACTCATTCACTCTTTTTTCACTCATTCACTCTTTTTTCACTCATTCACTCACTCACTCGCTCACTCACAACATTCCCATCTCTGAGCTCAGCTTGATCGGTTCAGCGGTTTTAGAGGAGAAGATATTTGATGGTTTTCGCATCAATCCAAAATGGCCGACCAATCGTCGCCTTCTAAGGATATGCATTATATCTCATTGCCGCATCACTCAGCCAGTGTGGCAATGGAAAAGGGAACAACTCTCGTCTGACAATTATTCGCTAGGCGAAGAGTAGGAAGAATGAAGGAAGAAAGTAAACATCGCAGCAATTTGAAAGTCTGTAGACGCCACTGTTCCAGAGTTATAGCCCTTACAAAATTTGTACTTTTTAAACCACTTGACCTATAAACCTGTTTTCCTCATATTCGTGATTGCCTTATATATTGTTTACGTAGTTACTGTTCCCGTCCAAATCCGTTACTTGAAAATCGCTGAATTTTTTATTGGTTCCTTACGTTCATGTTTAATTCACGGACCAAGTGGCCTTAGAAGATTTGGCCATGTCTTTCGTCAAGGATTATGTATGACAAGTTTCGGAGTGATCGATCAAGCCGTTTTTGGAGAAGATCAATCCCATATGATCGCCAAGCCAATCAGTAAATCAGTAATATGCAGTAGATCGTAACAATAAGTCTGTGAAGTTTGAGCATCATCGATCTAAGAGCTTCGGAGATCTAGCGCGCAAAAAAAGTCAAAGGGAACAATGATTTATTTGATTATATTTGTACAGGATAGCCTGCTCGGTGGAGAGGACCTCGTTACTCGCTCATATTCATGTACGGACAATATCAATAATACTACTAAAACGTTGTGATCGTCTAATTAAGTAATAAAAAATATATCGCCCAATATTACTACGATACATACGCTTTCAGTCATGAAGCATTAAAGATTTCAAATATAGTCGTTTAAAATATACATCGAGAAGACTGAGAGAGTTCGTAGGTCTCTATACGCTGATAAGCAGCTTGTATCACTGACGTCCCTACTCTCCTTGTTCTCCCGCTGATTCACATCGCATATTTCGCGCCTCTTGGCCGTAAGGGGGCGCTCTGCACAGGCCAACCACCGATGACCAATGAATATCACTCTTACGGAAGAGTCTTGGTCCGCTTTGTTTATCACCGCAACCAACATCCGGGCATCCGCCACCTTTTCTCTCAGTTGGTGAGAGGTCTTTCGGCCAGTCACCATTAAATGGTTCCGTCAAATGACGGCGCTAAGCTGCCACGATTAGTCTCTCGGTAACAGTAATAAATTACCCAGCGTATATGACATCTAATGAGTGATAACTGTGTGGAAAAACGGGAGAAACTAGTGCACTACTTGTTCACAATCAACTGTGAATTAAAGCAATATTAGTTGTCTCCCTTTTCAAACGTTCATATGTCGTTAACGGCAAAACGGACGGCAAAACAGCTCTAATTACTTTAATTTCTGAGTTAAGCGTGAACAGATTTTTGGATAACTTCCTCCATTGTTTAGTAAGGTTCGTCAACTGATTGCAAACATTTGTTCACTGATACCTTCAAATAATTAACAAATAATTCCCTGTAAATGTTGTTAATATCCCACTGATAAGACCACGCTTTATCGTCATGAGTATATAAGAAGATCAAGCTGCCTACGTTGGTAACGTAAAAACACCGTTCAATTGTTTCAGATTTTAACTGTTAATAAAAACGGGGAAAAGTTCCTTTGAGAGATGCGGTAAGGTGGGGTGTCGCTGTCAAAATAGTGGCATGGCTTCCACATTACGTGAGAGTCGTGATCTCATTATCATGAAGGCATGTCTCTGTTTAAAAAATGAATGTGGCGTAATTTCGATCACGTGAGGTAGTTAGCCAATCGTGGTTAGTATGAGGAATCTGGTTATCTCCGAGCTATTACGGTACGGTGATTCGGTAACCGGATAAACCGCCCCCTTACGGCCAAGAGGCGCAAACTAGGCGATGTGCATCAGCGGGGGAACAAGGAGAGTAGGGACATCAATGATACAAGCTGAATAGTATGAGCGTAAGGTCTCTCTAACTTAACGTACGTTTTGTCCCGTTTCCGTCCCATGATTTGATGCAAGAGCCTGGTCGTCACTCAATATTCAATCGTCGATCATAAAAAGAATTTGCGCGTCTTTACATAAATTCGTATCGTTGATCAATAGCTGTATCCCAATGGATTTCCGAGTCACTTTGTAGAGTACGTATCTCATTTACGCTTTGACTGTGAGTGTCCATACGGAAACCATGAAGATCTTGAAGTACATGGGTTCATACGGCCCCCAGCCCCCCGGGTTATGCCGAAGTAAACACAAGTTACGAAACGTAAGGTCATAGATCTTGCAGGCTACGCCCGTATTTTGCTATCAGCACACTACATCAGCACTACTATTATATATTAATGATGTCGTCCTCTTACTCGGTTGTAGTTAGGTAATGGACAAATCACCGATGACATATTTATGTACCGTACTATTGCATTACTTTCTGTTGATGTTACGGTTTTATTGCGAATGATAATGTATTTGCAGCGAAAGGTATATTACCGCTCCAGAGAAGAAAACAACGGTTCCAAAAGATTTTCAAGTCATGGATTTGGACGGGAACAGTATCTACTCAAACAATATATGAGAAGGTGATCTTGAATATGGGGGAAACAGGATTTTAAGTCTAGTGGTTTAAAATATATATACTTTGTAAGGGCTATAACTCTGGAACCGTGAAGTCTACAGACTTCTCAACTGTTGCGGTGAATTCTCTGGAAGTAGATTACTCAAACACGCGTCAGGTAGATTTTTCGTATCTTTAGTAGTTTTCCCGCTGTTCTCCATTGAATGTAACCATACTGTTGGACTAGCGAATAATTGTTGCTTCCCTTTTCCATTGCCACACTGGCTGAGTGATGCGGCAATGAGATATAACGCATATCCTAAGAAGAAACCGATTAGTCGAAAGCCATCTTGGATTGATGCGAAAACCTTCAAAGAACTTCTATGAAACCGCTGAACCGATCAAGCTGAGCTCGAAGATGGGACAGTTGTGATGGAGTGATTAATTGAATGAGTGAAGAAAGAGTGAGTCAATGAGTCAGTGAAAAAAAAGAGTTAGTGAGTGAGTGAGTGAGTGAGTAAATGAAGGAAGAAAGAGTGATTAAGTTGAGAGCTCGGGAATGGGGAGTTAGGAACTCCGAGCTTGGGGATGGGAGAGTTAGGAGTTCGGGGATGGAACACTTGGGAGCTCGGGGCTCGGGAGGTTGGAGGTCCGAGCTCTATGAGCCAGGGAGATCATAAACAATAACGAGTACATACAAGTGAAAAACAACGCTATGATATACTATGAGGTTATTTATATATTCAAGAAGACAAAGTACAAGTACAAATCGTACCTTTCTGAAGCAAAGCCAGAGATTTTCCAAGTGTATTGTTTCTACTCTTCCGCACACTCAACAATGTCGCTTTTTGTCGCGAATCATTCCAGTTGGACGTGTCTCTCGTATGTATACGGTGCAAATGTGTCTGAGTAAGCTTTCGTCACCGTTTTTCAAAAGTTTTGTCACAAATCCAACATGGGTTTGACGGTACACTCATGTGACAGGGCATGTGTCCAAGGTGTTGTCGATGTCCAGGGCGCACTTATTCAAATTTAACCACATAGACAGGTCCAAGGTCTGTCCGGCTTTGATGGGGTACATTGTCTTCTTTTCATTCGTCTTCCAACGGCGAATATGGATTTTACCTCCCCATGAAAGAGGTCGTAATAGACGTAAACATATCGAAGGGCCCGACATTGATTATGCGCTTGACCATCAAGCCGTCGATCACATAGTCTCCAGATTTCACCCAGCCCTCCACGTTAAACGTATGGTCTTTATACTGGGCAATGAGTTGGTGTCGGCCACATCTTTACTCTTGATAATATCCACGTAGGCGTGCCTGTTAGATTTTAATACATTGGCGAAAACGTTGTACCCCAAATTGAACATGATGATGACTGAATGTTAACGAGTGGTAGCGAGAGTATGTTACGTTAAGGCAACTCGCCCTTATAAACAATTCCATCACTGTACACTGCGCATGCGGGCTCTATCAACATGCCGGTTTTTTATTGGTACATTTTGATATTCTTTACTTCAACTATAGCAAGTTCTATAAAGTTTCACTCACCGTTGCAACGCCAATTCAATTTGAACCCCTACGATCTCATTGAACGCGGTTTCAAACATGGGAGTGTGACTATAACGTCACAGGACCTACGAAGTAGGGTTTGATATGATTTAAGTGTGTACCTTGACCTAAGACTGAGCATTTCCATGGTCGTAGGAGGTATGACATGTTTGTTCCAATTTCGAGGTTTTTAGGTCACCTAATTAGGTCAGAAATTGGGTCGGAAAGTAGATCGCATTGACCTTGACCCAATTAGGTCAGGTCACACTGACATTGACCTAATTAAGCGCATTTCCATGGTCTTAGGAGGCATTAGGACATTTTTTGCCAATTTCGAGGTCTATAAGTCACCTAAGTAGGTCAAATTGGGTCAGAAAATAGGTCACACTGACATTGACCCAATTAGGTCAGGTCACAATGACATTGACCTAATTAAGCCCATTTACATGGTCTTAGGAGGCATTAGGACATATTTTTGCCAATTTCGAGGTTTATAGGTCACCTAATTAGGTCAAAAATTGGGCAGAAAGTAGGTCACATTGACCTTGACCCAATTAGGTCAGGTTATACTGACATTGACCTAATTAAGCGCATTTCCATGGTCTTACGAGGCATTAGGACATGTTTTTGCCAATTCCGAGGTTTACAGGTCACCTAAGTAGGTCAAATTTCCATCAAAAGTAGGTCAGCTCAGAACTTGCTGGTAACAGTCCCCTAATGCACGTTCATGCAAAAAATCAAGGTTCTAATATCAACGCTTCTCCTTATTTTGCCGTAGAAAGGATTCGGATGGACTGACTGACTCACTCACTCACTCATTACCGGGCAATTTGCAAATGAGAGCCTACTTCGAGGGAATAATTCGTGTCCCTGATTCGCTCAATTTCAACGCCAACCTTTCAATCTTCGACTTATCACCTATAACATTTGACCTTCTGACGTCATTCTTTCGCCAGTGTTAAGTAGCAAGTCCTATACCATAGGGGTCAAATGTTATATGAGGAGAAAATACATCTCCCATGTTAGAGAGATAGGAAAAATTAACCTGGTTAGAACCAATGTACCACTGACGTGTGGCACAGCACATACTATAGGATGTGGGTCCGCTCACATAGTTCTCGTTGTATTTCTCTCTTATCAAGAGATAAATCATATATTCAAATATTTATTCCTTCACAGCCAGAAAAATGGTTTTGGCCCAACACCTTTTTTGATTTTGAGGGCTGTTCAACATACACCATAAAGTGGTGTTGAGAAATGGTGTTTCAATGGTGTCCAATGTGCGCACTAAAATATAGTGTTGAGACCAGTTCAACACCAAATAATGGTGTTGGTCAACACCAATAAAGAGTGTTGAAAAATGGCTCAACACCATATTTTGGTGTTAATTGATAAGTGCTCTTTCTCAACACCAATTAATAGTGTTGGCCAACACCGATAAAGGGTGTTGAGGACATACGGTGTTGGTCTAAATTCATCATTCATTGGTGTTGAGCTCAACACCTTTTTTGTGTTGATTAACGCCATTTTCTGGCTGTGTTGGACACAGAGATCATCATCGCGAACACCATATACTTGCACTGGCGATGGTCAACCAGTCAGGTTGCGTGAATTAATACCGCTAAATTAAGGTAGAAATGATATTTGGTATGGCGTATAGCCCGCCAATGAGTATATATACGCCATACCAAATATCATTTCTTCCCTATAAAGCCAGTTGCGCACATTGCAACACCGAGAGAGAAGGTTGGTCATCACAGGGACAATCCACGGGTGTACTACCATAGGCCGTCATATAGCTAAGTCGGTAGGGCATCAGCACGATAAGCCGGGGTCGTGGGTTCGAATTTCGCTGACGATCAATTTATTCTTTCTCTCTCAAAAATCATTTCATAAATTAAGGTATACCCCCCAGGACACTTCTGGCAATCTTGTGAATTTTTGATCGTTTTCGCGGTTTATATATGACTGACGCACGGCAGACGCACAGAAAACTGGTGCCGTAATGCGTAAAGACCTGTAGGCTTATACGCCTGTCACACTCTACTGCGATCAGCCGTCGACCGCTTTGCGCTCCCGGACTTTGAAAGTTTTCACCAAAGCGCAGTGACATCGCCGAAAATTGTGAAATCCATGACACCAGGCATTCTCATGGCATCAGATTGTATATCCCCTATTGTCGTATATACCCTCTGATGTCAAAGTGAGGCTAAATGCGGCGCGCAGTTTTTCTGCGCATGGCTCTCGCCCAATCAACAGCCTCCGTTACTAAATGAAGCGAACTTGTTGAGATTACCGAATGAGGCCGATGATTTCCGAATAGCTCAGCGTAACTTCGGCGAGCCAATCAACATAGGCGTTGTATATCGACGAGAATGAACAGCGGCAAATCTTTATGTTACAAAGGGTGTCCTGTTTAAACAAGCGCTGAATGAGCGCAAAGACCTCCGTCGAGGCAACAGGGTCAGTAGGGGAATAGTACATCACTGAATAACATAGGGCCGGATGCCAAGCTCAATTTTGCATTTGTTGACGTGAACTTCACCAATGGTAATTAACGTGAGATTGACGGTTCCCCACTAGCATGTCCAGCTAGGGATGTGGAAGTCACATTCCCCGCAAATAATATTTCTTTGATTTCACGTGCTTGAAATATTGGGGTATGGAATAGAGTATATTGATGGAAAACCTGGAATATTGCTTGAGACATTAGGCCCGTCCCCACCCACATCTCCCCATGAGAGGACACCCCCACCCAAATCAACACGTTAGCGGCAGAAATGAGACCCTGAGTGCCTAGTTTTATCAACTTGCTTGTGATTTTATGCTATAGGCCCTACACATCAACACTTCATATTTTGTATGTGTACAGTATAGCATCCTCATTGACAGAATCCTCTACAAAACACATCTGATTTTACCGACACTTCGTTCTGATCTGTCTCAGCATCATGTGCGGATTCAATGAGCTCGGAATAATTTTGTATACTGGTGTTACAGGTCACCTTCACCATAATGTATCAATTACCATGGACTTGTACATGTATCACATTCATATTGAATGGTGATGGCTGATGAGAATATTGCCCATATGGAACAAATGGCTGGATTCCAGCGAATAAAAAGTTCATGTTAATCATAAACAACATACAATTAATAATACTATCAAATAATTATGTATATTCCTTGTCGACATCAATATAATACAGACAATATTATGACTGAATCAGGGTAACAGATATCCAAGGCTATATATGTCTACACTAAACTGAAGGAGATCCATGATGCGTATTATATTATGTTGTAAAACTTCACTTGCTAATCTCGATTATGTTGCTTATTGTGAAAATAAATGAAGTTATGAAAATAAATTTAGTATGATTGCCCACTATCCTCAAATTAGAAATATCTTAGCAGCTAAAGTTAAGCCAATCATAACAATATATAACACCATGGTACTCAGGAAATGAAGTCTTTGTTTCTAGAAGCTAAATCATTTCTGACACATTCAAGTCCTCACCTGGTCAAGGGAGATAATTTTGTAAAAAAAAAAAAAAACAAGTATAGATCCACACTGGCGCAGACCAGAAAGTTTTATGACCTTTGATGATATTTGTGGAGCATGCTGCAGGACTTCAACTTTCATGAATCTGATATTATCCACACAACCCATTCTACATGATATTTTTGCCATAGCACCGATAAACTAGATCCCTTCATTTATGTGGTCCAGATCCAGGAGCTGGTCAATCACTGACTCTGATGCTTATGTGCTTCATGACCTACGTGACAGGTTTATGGACTTTACAACATGTTGGCAGAAGATTATTGTATCTTACATCAAGTTTATGGCTGGAACTATGAAATAAATTTAAAGGTAAACATATGCCAAAGCATTGTACATGTATATGTGCTATGTCGCTGTAAATTGCAGGATTAGTGGTCTGTGGACTGGGCAGCGGCACATGTCGGCATAAGTTTTTCAGTGCTCTCCAGGTAAATGCCATGACTGGAAATATGAAATTAATTCAAAAGTAAACATGCCATATATGACATTGTACATGTATAAGCTTATACATGTGACATGTTGCTGTGAATCACACGTTTTTTGGCTTGTGAACTACATGATACTGTTATGGGCAGTCAGCACATGTTTGCAGAAGTTTACTGATGGTTTTCCAGTCCGAAACAGGCAGGGAAATATGAATTTGACCCAAAAATCAACCGGACTATTACACAAAAATACTACAATATAGTACATGTTGTTTGTGTTGAAGTTTCGCACAATTTGGATTTCACGGACTACGTGACAGGTTTATCATGTACGACACATGTTGGCGGAACTTTATTGATTGTTTTCCAGTCCGAAACAGGCAGGAAAATATGAATTCGCAGAAAAAAGCAAACCTGCATTTTACATAACAAAGACATAAATTTGGTACGTGTGCTGCGCGTTGATAAATCGCACAATTTTGATTTGGCAGACTACGTGAAAGTCTTATGGACATGTTGGCGGAAGTTTTCCAATGCATTCTCAGTCCCAAGCAAGGAAGGAAATATGAATTTGACCCAAAAATCAACATGACTATTACACAAAAATGCTACAATATTGTACATGTTGTTTGCGTTGAATTTTTGCACAATTTGGATTTCAAGGACTACGTGACAGGTTTATCATCTACGCCACATGTTATCAAAACTTTGCTAATGGTTTTTTAATCTGAAACAGGCAGGGAAATATGAATTTGCAGAAAAAAGCAAACCTGCATTTTACATAATAAATACATGAATTTGGTACATGTGCTGCGCGTTGATAAATCGCACAATTTTGATTTGGCAGACCACGTAAAAGTCTTATGGGCTACGGGACATGCTGGTGGAAGTTTCAATGCATTTCCAGTCTCAATCAAGCATGGAAATATAAATTTGACCCAAAAGTAAACATGAATTTTGAATAAAAACAAAGAAAAATAGCACATGTTGTTTGCGTTGAATTTTCATACAATTTGGGTTTCACAGACTATGAGACAGGTTTGCCATCTACGTTATATATCAATGGAAGATTACGAATACTTTGTCCGCGCCCAAACATGCAGCAAAATAAAAAATAAACGAAAAATAAAACATGCATTTTACAGTTTTACACAACATTACAAGTATATGGACCACGCCCCCTTTGTTCGGTTATTGATTTAACAACTAATTGGCTATAGTTCGATGGAACGAGACTGACCTGCGTTAGAACATGATATGTCATAGAACATGTTCGCATAGATCTGGAGTAATGAAACACTCTTGGAAACAAGAAATGACTCAAAATACAAACCCGGAAATGGAAAACAACAACATGTCTTGGTTTGCGCGACCTTGGTGACCTTCCCCACCGTAAATTTTATTTCGGGAAATAGAGCCTAATAACGTGTTTGCTGGTGGAAAGGGAATCTTTCCTGCCTCCTAGATTTTCACAAGCTTTCGTTTGATGGGGAAAAGAGGGAGAGAACGGGTGTAGTTTAGCCAAAGGGGGGGGGAGAGAAAATTGATGGGAAATCTGACCTGATTTGGCAACGTCGTTTGAGGTTCAGCGATTTGGGTCCAGCCTCGCTGTGAGTTTCAATTCGAGATTGAGGTGGAACCCGACTACAGAAGCAAGGCCCACTGCAATGTATTGCAATGGGGAACCCCATTATTTCAATTGTGTCCAAAGAAAAAGTGCAAGATTTCGTCGGGAACCATGACGATCCCTATTGGAAATACTATGAGTCGTGGGTTCCCCATATGACAATTATTTGGCGGGAGATTTCACGTTGTGTTCCTAGACCTCCGGCTGATCGACGGAGGTAAAAACCGGACTGGCATTTGTGATCTGGCCATTAAGCGAGCAAGTAAATGTACTAGAAGCCCTGGGATTTACTGCCACATATTCTGGACCTGGCGATTGCGACAGAGAAAAACTACAGGAGGGACATTATTCATTTGTATTCTCAAGCCCCAAATTACTGTTAGACCAGGAAGAGAACCTTGATTTGCTAATTAAACACGGGAAAACCACGGCGGCTATTGTCGCCGATGAGGCTCATGCGGCGATTCGATGGTAAGTTTATAAACTTAAATAAACAGGTAAATTGTAATAATAAAATAATAATAATAAATTATCATATAAATTTTAAATATAGTACTGAAAATTGTGATAATACATTTCTTGTCATTTTTGTTTAATTCAAGGACAATTTATTTGATAAATATTTTTAAGTTTGAGCAAATTTTAATAATATAGTTTGATAAAAAATTGGCCTTTGTAAAAAGAAAAATGAATCAATTATTATAAATTAAATCACAGTTGCTAAACTGAATCCGTTATTTTCAGACAAAGTCTTAGTATTATTTATGGTTATAACCAGGGAAACACATTTAACTGCAGATATCTTATTATCCAATATTTATACTGTGAGGGAATTAGGCCAATGATGTGTTTCGATGCACATTTCTCGTCCACCTTCTTCACTGATTGTTTTTATTACTTACTTGTTGCACATAAATACATAATAATATATACCTCGCTGAAGTTCAGCTGAGTAATTTTGACTGAGTAATTTTTCAATATTATATATTGTGTTGACTTTGATTTGTGTTACCCTCCCTCATCGGGTTCAAAAGATCGGCGACATGAAACACGGATATCATTCGACGCACATGATCATAATATAATTTTCTGAAAGACGCACGCTTGTTGATTGCCTGGTCACATCTACCACATGCTTGATCCATTTTCCAGGGTCATTATCAATTAATGCTTACAATAGCTCTCAGCGTGAATCAGAATGCTCCCCTCAACTGTTGTTCACAATATGACCGCCCGTCTCCACGCGGTGATCAGCTGTGATTACGTAGTCAGCCGGAAAATATAACACGCTCTTTCAGTGGCTTAGCGGAAAAGATGCAATGCGGCTGCGCGCCAGGCATTTGTATAGCGGTGAAGTCAGAGTCTGTTTACCGACGGTTTGGAGGTTACAAACTCTGACGTTGGGAGAATGGACACCAGGTAGCTTACAGTAGCTTACAGTACGTTCTTGACTCGCTTATTAAGCTCTCACTGTGACCCTATGCGTTTCCAGTTTGATCATCAGCGCGCTCTCAATGCGCTCCCACTGCGCTCTGTGTGCTCTCAGTGCGCTCTCAGTGCGTCCAAGTCGCTGCCGCTGCGCTCTCACTACGCTCTCAATACCTTTGCAACTCGTTCATTGCGCATGTGCGGCGTGTATAAAAATAGAGCCTCCTGCGACCAGGGCATCAGTCTACTTTCAGCATGCCAAAAACCAAGAAGTCCGCCGCCAGAGGGAAGGTTCCAGTGTCCAGAGGTCGAGGCAGGGGTCGAGGAAGGTCGTCTCCATCACAGTCTCCACGGTCGCCCAGTCCTCCCAGTCCTCCCCTATCTGATCGTAATAAGAACGCACTGTGACGCTATTGCAAACGTCGGAACAACGCCTTGGACGTATAACGAGCGTCATAGTCTCAGTGGCAGCGCAGTGTGGACGTAGAATGAGCGGAAACAGGCCCACAAAGCGTAGTAGAAGTGCAGTAACAGCGCAATAAGAACGGAAGAGGCACGTATTGAGAGCCCAATTAGCGTACAGCAGTCGCACACCAGTCGCATGAGGACGATTTCTGCGACCCCAAGTCGCTTCTATGCGTTGTTGCTACGTCTACGATATGCTCATGTAGTTCGCTTTGCGCTGCCATGGCGACTGTGCTGCGTCATTACACCGTTCTCGTCAGAGCGCCGACCCGCTGCGCTTGTTTTGTGCATGCACAAAACAAGCGCCGAGGTTTGGCGCTCAAGGTAGCCCATGGCGACCCTCTCCCGTCCTTGACAGTTTCCACTGCGACACCAAATCGTTCTCAGAGACCTTACTACGCTTTGCCTCACGCTTTCATACATTTCAGGTCGCAGTGGGAGCGCCAGCGTGATCGCGGGTGAGTGTGACAGGGCTATTATGTAGCCCACCAAATTACAAGATCGACTGTCGGTCAAGGATCTCGCGTTGGCAAAATATTTTGATCTGTTACATGAGCGAAAAGACAGGATAATTCCATTGTATTATGATCCCCTACTGGCATTTAATGGTCATGTATTTACATTGCATCATGGGATAGAAGAGGGATAACACGTCATCAGGTTTCAGGTCTATCGGACGGCTGGTACGGTACACGATCATTACTTGTACGTTGGCCAAAGGCGTTTACCAAGGCAGCCGACCGAAGTGCCTGTTGTCTCAAGGAATAGCTCTCCTGTGCGGGCAGTTTTGATGAGTTTTTCGCCTCGCGAGGGCCTGAGCAAAATAATCTATCTTGTTTGATAATTCTTGTCCCGCGAGGCGAAATCCTCTGCGTTTGCGGCAAACGTAAGCTAACAGCTCAGCCGTTTTATTCGACCGGCCAATGAAACATATATTCACGTGATTTGTACGTATACGGCTGTTCAAAATGGCCATTTTTACGCGGGACCGGTAACATGAAAGATCACATGATCTCTCGAAGATGTTCCGCGGGAATTGAAATCAATTTGGTGAACCTTTTGCTCATCATGTGCGCTGAAACCAAACGAGAGATATCCTCTGAGACAACAGGCACTTGAGGCCATTGGCTCAGGGGATAGCTCTCGTGTGCGCCGGGCTTTAGTAAGTGAAGAAATATTCACACGGATAGATGTCGAATTCACAAAATTAATCCTTTAACAAACAATAATAACTATCTGAGAGTTGAATGACCAAGCGGCGAGATAAACACTGAATGTACCGATAAAACGAAAATTTCGTTGAAGAACTTTACAGAAAATCGCCAACCATTGGTTTGGCGTGGCTGTATAGGACGGCATTGCCCATTTTATCAGCAAACACATTTTGTGGGGTTGTAAAGACGATTTCACACCGAACAAATCCGATTGTGAAATCTTGGCGGCGGAGATGTACGAGTGCCGATAAATACTGATCCAATGAAATGTTGAGATACTAGTGGGCAGCGCACCCGGATGTTGGGAAAATTTACGTGTTATCAGTTACCGTTTCCCCATGTTTGACGCCTTTCCACTAAAACTCCTGATTTGCCTGGTCGTGAAAAGTTGTAAAAACGAAGAGGTGATAGCATTTAATTAATTTATCTAAGAACACAATCTTGCTTATTAGCGAAGCTGTCGTGATGGGCGTCATTTTGTCTCCCTTCGTGCTCCAGCTCATTGTCCACACTCGCTTGGATTTGGTTTAAATGTTTGATAAAATAACACAAAATGTATCACTTCAGACAAATGCATAGTGTTGTTGAATAACACTTGTTTATATTCCCATTAATGTATTATTCCAATCAAATAGCCATCGAGAACATGACCATATTCAAACTCCGAACAGCATTGTCTCTCATTATGATCCACATGTCTGAACGGGAGCCAAACCTGTTTAGATATCGGGCCATATTGCTGCAGTGGATGAAGCATCTTAGCACTGTAATCTGCGTTCCGAATGACTTGCCCACCAGTTGTTGAATGGTGGATAGGAAACGGAGGGATATAGTGTACGAAATACCGAGCTCTCCATGAAAATGTCTGTTGGTTAACTTTACGGATGAGTGTCGAAGTTCCGTCTCGTAGTTCTAAATCATATTTTAATCATTTTCATCAACTAATCATCTTATTGATGTAGCTGGGTGGGACAAACGTCGGTTCGAAGTAAGAAACCATATATTTAAAATAAACCTAGACTGGTTGCCTCCCCTGTATATACTGAATGGGCGTCAGTCTAAAATAAACCATACCAGTACTCGTCATCTTTGAACACCAGAGGGCGCTGTGCAGACTATGCAACTTGGACAATAACGCTCGGGATAACGAGGAATGTGAAACATACACGGCTAAGTTGAAAACAGTCGACATTCTACAACACATATCTCCTTGCATTTTGCACAACGTGACATAAAAAAACATCTTCTTAAATGTGTACATTTGTTAGCAAAATGTCAGCCGGGAAGTAATCAAACTAATTAGCAACATGACGGTATATTACGTTACTGACTGCACGTGCCACCGTCAAGTATACGTCGAGATAAATTGGCTCGATATTTCTGACTAATGTTGTTTCAAGCAACATGGTGTTCGTATTGGACTCCATATGATCTGTGGAATTACCCCGGGATCTCATTAACATAGAAATGTTTCTGTCACTCTCATCCGTATTACTTTGTCAGAAAAGGACCCGGTGCATGATTATACGAATCTGTCCCATTGCAGGAGCACATATTTGTTGACTTTTTAACGCAGTAAACCCTCAAACTCATACGAAGAAATAGTTACATATTATTCTGTCATTCTGATAAGACTGATTACGTATATGAGTGAGTGAGTGAGTGAGTGAGTAAATAGAATTTACCGTCGCTTTCAACAATATTTCAGCTATATCACGACGAACCAACTAAGCACCACCCAGGCCAGTCGTATTCCTGCCACTTCAAAGAAGAAATGGAACCAGACACCCTCCATCCACCCTATAAAACACTGAGGACAATGCACAAGACAGAGATAGGACGCTTACATGATGCAATAAAGACAAGTGATCTTACAGTGCTAGACATCACATTATCAAGTTCCTTTTGCTTCTCAGCAAAATGCATTGAAGCAACAGGAACCTGAACCCACCCAACCACCCGCCCCAGGCGAGACAGGGTTAACCTAACCATATTTTTGTTTTGATGGGAAATCCCAGGTTAAAAATAATTAAAATTTACAAAATAAGTTGTTCAGTATATTTTGTCCGCTTATTATGGAAGCCGGATGTGGCCATCTCGCGTTTTCGCTTTTTCGCATCTATAATAGTGACGCGAAAACGCGAATACCCGACGCGAAAATGCGAACACGCGAAAATGCGAAAACGCGAAAACCCGACGCAAAAACGCGAAAAGGCGACGCGAAGACGCAGTTTGTTTTAAGACATACAACAGTGGTGAATGATGGGAAGGATACTGCAACAACAACACGAACAAATAATGCATGTAACTGCAATAACACAAAGAATAATTTTGGCGAGAAAAGTCTGCAAAATAAAACAATTGTTTGGCAGTTATGTTAAGTAGATTCCATCTTGTTGTACTGCACATTAAATAGCATTTGGGGGTTCTTGTTCTCTGGGACTTTTGTCTCCTGGGGCTATTGTCCACGGGGTGTTGACGTCATAATTCTCCTGGAATAGCCAATAAAGTCGTATTCTGTCGTAAAAAGTGTGTGTGGTTTGAGAGTCGTTAATTTTACTGTGAGTCGTTAATTTTCAACATATTCACTGACCGCTTGTTCTGCCCATATAAGGCCTTTTTACCTCCGTCGGTCAGACGGAGGTCTAGGAGCGCAACGTGAAATCTCCCGCCAAATAATTGTCATATGGGGAACCCACGACTCATAGGATTTCCAATAGGGATTGTCATGGTTCCCGACGAAATTTTGAGGCACTTTTGTTGGACACAATTGAAATAATGGGGTTCCCCATTGCAATGCATTGCAGTGGGCCTTGCTTCTGTAGTCGGGTTCCACCTCCCATCCACCGGGAGATTTAACATGACGGCCCTCCAGCTTGTAGAGACGGACAATGCGATTTTTTGCCGTTTTTCTGGTAAGTTTATTGTCGCCATTTGATGTCATTACAACTCAATGATTCATAGTATACCACCCGTCATTTCTATATATCGTAAAGTATTTGTCGGCTGATGACTTATGTCGAAGCCAACCAAATAATCTAAGTTGTTGTTGTTGCATACATGTATCAAACTGACTGACTGACTGGAAGACAACAGCACAATCGACGGTGCCCTGATTTTACTGATACTTGTTTTCTTTCAGTTGATGATATCCACCAGCCTGGTTGTTTAAAAACAGTTATTCTAAATTTTACTGATAAATTATATTTCCGGGGGGGGGAGCTATTTATGTTGGCATTTGGCAGTTGAATAATGGTTTGATTTTGCAGAAGCACCAAATTGATCTACCTGCGTGAGTCTGTAAACTTATTTAATAAAGCTGATAAATAATATACATATACTTTTCTTTTCATTTATCTTAACAGTTTAGTGACATCCACATTGTGTGCTGTGACACTTGTTGACGAAGAATAATTTGCTTATATATATACTAATGCCTTTACTGAGAAAGTGTCATCCTAAAAATAATTGGATATAAATAATTTGCTTGTTAAAACCCGATAATATCCTGAAAACTTATTCTGAATTGTAGCTGAAACAAAGGAATGTCTACATTCCACATGTAGGCCTACATTATTGAGATTTTTGACTGATTTTTTTTTTTTTTTTTTTTTAGTTTTAAGCCGTGGACATACCACTGGGCATTTATTTGCCATACGATCACATTTCACATGCTTTGTTCAGCCCCGTGATCTGGAACCAAACAGACAGTATCACTAGATGAAATACATCTTCACCACGTCAAGGTTCCTATTTGTGAGCCAAAGGCGAACCCTTGACCAACTTGCATAGCAAACCGCGTTCCGCCCACACTCCAGTTACGTGACCTAGAAAAACTGCGCTGATACGTTTGGGTTTTACTTTCGCTGCTAAATTATTCGCTGATACCGAATGTAAAATATTTAATCCAAGCACGCATAACAATAAAATATGAATGGATAGACCAGTGAAATTTTATAGAAATTATAGTTTCAACCCAATTCAAGCCCTTCAGGTGAGGTCGGATACATCGCGGACCGCCTTTAAAGCTTCAGTGTTTTCTACATTTGCCTGGCTTGTTGGATGTTTGATGGTAGATGAATGGAGATGAATGGGTTTATTTTCTCTTCAAATAGATTTTGTTTTAAACTATGTTCCCTTATATTTATTAATGTTCATGGTTGTTGAAAAGGTGCATGTTCTTCTGCCACTGGGTATCGCACAAGCTATGATGTTTTCGAATCTGTTGTCACGGTCGCCATGGTCGCGATGCTTAAGTGATCTGATTGGTCAATATGTGCAGGATGCCGCTGTGTGTCGTTGATCGCGATACATTGCCCAAGCGTACCAGGGGCTATATCTAGGATAGAGATACCCCTGGTTTTAGCGAGGATGGATGAAATAAGGAGATCATGATATACATTTCAGGTTTTACCGATGCCAAATGACTTGAACAGAAGACAATTAGACAAAAAGAAAATCAATAAATATATCAATAAATAATAAATTACATAGAAAATTTTCTTGTCTTTGCAAGGGGGACATCAGATACACTGACAACACAGACCATTCATTCAAATTTCGCCTTCCATTGGGGAGGCAGAAATATTCCTCAAACACAGTATACATATTCTCTTTTGTGATCTAATTTTCGTTTGTCAAAATATTGCTCCATAGAGAAGTTACTGATATAAACAACCCTGTTCTAGATTATGATATACTGGATTATTATCATGCTCATGCCACTAACATGAACTCCAATCCAACCAGTGGTCAAGATCCATCATCGTTCTTCAGAATTCATATTATTGATCACTCATAGATTGGATTAAGTTCTCATAGTACGCAGTTCTCATTTCATACTTTTGCAAATTCTTGTAACATGGTCAGGTTCAAGTTCTATTAAGTACACGTATGAAAGATGCGAACTGGTATGATGGAGTTCATCTTGTTGTGTATGACGAAAGAATGAAATATAATGAAGGCCATCAACATTTTCAATGAAGTGAGTTTTGATATTAAATATGTATACAATTGATTCCAATTTGCAGGGTTAGCACTTCTGATATCAGATGCAACAGGACTGTTACACAATGGATGTACTGGATGAAATGGAAAAACCAAAACAGACTATTGATTGGTTCAGCTGTGTCAGAAAGGTGTGGAATGACAGAGGTGGTGAAAATCAGAGTCAGTGATTGGTCACAACCAGTGTGGATCTATACTTGTTTTTTTGTGTTTTTTTTACAAAATTATCTCCCTTGACCAGGTGAGGACTTGAATGTGTCTGAAATGATTTAGCTTCTAGAAACAAAGACTTCATTTCCTGAGTAGAGGTAAAAACCGAACATATTTTGATTATTTTATTCAAATTTCAATTCCACTTCTGGTATATGTACATATATAAAATACATACAGAATGAACTGCATACAGAATAACA